>OW121743.1:21788641-21843978 GCA_933228675.1 Stomorhina lunata
AAATTTTTCTAAAATTTACTTTAAAAATGCAAATTTTGCAAAAATTTAGTTAAAGAAGCAAATTTTTCTAAAATTTACTTTAAAAATGCAAATTTTGCAAAAATTTAGTTAAAGAAGCAAATTTTTCTAAAATTTACTTTAGAAAAGCAAATTTTGCAAAAATTTAGTTAAAGAAGCAAATTTTTCTAAAATTTACTTTAAAAATGCAAATTTTGCAAAAATTTAGTTAAAGAAGCAAATTTTTCTAAAATTTACTTTAAAAATGCAAATTTTGCAAAAATTTAGTTAAAGAAGCAAATTTTTCTAAAATTTACTTTAGAAAAGCAAATTTTGCAAAAATTTAGTTAAAGAAGCAAATTTTTGTAAAATTTACTTTAAAAATGCAAATTTTGCAAAAATTTAGTTAAAGAAGCAAATTTTTCTAAAATTTACTTTAGAAAAGCAAATTTTGCAAAAATTTAGTTAAAGAAGCAAATTTTTCTAAAATTTACTTTAAAAATGCAAATTTTGCAAAAATTTGTTGAAAATGTGAATGTAATTTATATAATATTTCAATTTATATAATATCCTAATTTCTACTCCTGTACTTAAAAACTATTCAAGTTAATATTTTAAATTATGTTGTCTTTGAATATTTTGTATAACATAATTTTCAGTAGTCTATTAAATAAATTTCTAACAATAGGTTATGGGCCTTAAGTCACGCCTGAAAAAATAATTTGAAAATTAAAAAAATTATTTGAAAATAAAAAAAATTGAAAAAGAAAATTTTTCAATATTTCGTATAACGCGTTGAATTCGAAATAAAAGAAATTACAAACGCGTGTTAATAATTGTAAAACAGTGATAACAGTGAATAATTGTGAAAGATGACAAACCTTCCTGCTGGATTTGCTCTCGATAGGCTAAAAGGTCGAGAAAATTTTGATGTCTGGAAAAGGCAAGCAAGATCATGTTTGGTCATCAAAGGCTGTTGGACTGTTGTTGAAAGAGGCGTAAGTGATAACCAAGAAGACTCTATTTTAAATGAACGTGCTTTGGCTGAAATAACTTTAATGATTGATTCCTCAAATTATGGACATATTGCCACAGCTAAGACGGCAAAAGAAGCATGGGATGCATTAATGAAAGCGTACGGGGATAACGGGCTGACGAGAAAAGTAGAACTCCTAAAGCAATTAGTGAATATGAAAATGGAAAATTTCAATTCTGTCCAAAAATATGTGAATGAGTTAGTAATTCTTGCTATCAAGGTACGTAATGCGGGTCTAAATATAGACGACGAGTTGACGGCTTCATTGATGTTAGCTGGATTACCGGAGGAATACAAGTCATTGGTAATGGCTGTCGAAAATTCAAAAGAAAAATTGACGGTCGACATGGTTAAAAATCTCTTGTTACAAGACACCAAGTTTGATGATAAAACAAATAGAGAAGGAGCGTTGTATTCCAAAGAAACTAATAAGAAGAATCCAATTCAGTGCTACAAATGTAAAAAATTTGGACACATTTCAAAAAATTGTCAAACCAGAATCAGGAACAACAGTGATGATAAAAATAAAAACTTCAATAAATTTAATAAAAATAAAAATAGACAACAAGATTCATCATTAATGGCATCAACAAGCAAATGTATGCAGGTCCGGAATATTCATCAAAACCAAGCAAGAAACGGAAATAAATTTGTTTATTGGATCGTTGATAGCGGTGCAAGTAATCATATGGTGAATTTTAATGATTTTATGTTTAATAAGAAACCAATTGAAAATAAAAAGGTGATTATTGCAAACAATAGTGAATTAAATGTAGAATGTGTTGGTGATGTAAAATTAAATATACTTGGTGAAAATAGAAATGATGTTATTGTGAAAAATGTTGAATTTGTTCCGAATTTATGTGCAAATTTATTATCGGTGAAACAAATGGTCGACAGTGGAAAAAAGGTAATATTTGAAAAGAATTGGTGCAAAATTTTTGATGAAAATGGATTCATGGTAGCAAAAGCCGAAGTTGTGAATGACCTTTACCAAATCAAAACAGAAATGAAGATACAAAATAATAAATCCTTTTTAACTACAAAAAATTTTGCTCTTTGGCATAGAAGAATGGGACGTATTTGCAACAAGAATTTAGTGGATGTTAAGAAATCTAATTTTGGTGTTAATTTTGAGGTAGAAGCAAGTGAACCTTGTGTTATATGTTTAAAAGGAAAGCAAACACGGAAGCCAACCAGAGAAGAAGGAACTAGAGCCACTGATTTACTCCAGCTGGTACATTCGGACGTAATCGGGCCACTAAAAATACAGGGTGGCCCAGAAAGACCGAAGTGGTGTGAATTCCTTATAACTTTTTTATTATAATTTTTTTTCTTTTCTTTTCAGTATTTTGTAAAGAAGACTTGGATAATTTATAATGGAGCAATACACAATTGAACAACGTGCCCAAATTGTTGAAATTTACTTTTCAAATCAACGGTCCATTGTGTTGACTCAGCGTGTATACCGTCGTCAATTTAATGTGCGGGTTGCACCCTCTCAGTCAACAATAAACCGTCTGGTTGCAAATTTTCGAGAACAAGGAGCAGTAAGGAACCTTCCTGGTCCCGGCAGACGCCGAACTGTCCACACGGCTGACAATATTCAAGTGGAACAGGAGAGTATTCGGGAGGATCCAGAAACATCAACCAGGAGACGTTCGTCACAACTAGGCCTCTCAAGAACGTCGCTGCAGCGAATTTTGCACACCATAGGATTGTTTCCATACAAAATTCAACTTGTCCAAAAATTAAAACCAACAGATTACCAGCAACGACTTGACTATGCAATTTATTTCCAGCAAAAAGCACAAGAGAATCCAAATTTTATTCATAACTTAATAATGAGTGACGAAGCCCATTTTTAATTAAATGGGTTCGTTAACAAGCAAAACTGTAGGATATGGGCTACGGAAAACCCGAGAGTACTTCATCAACGACAATTGCACCCAGTTAAGTGCACCGTTTGGTGCGGTGTTTCTTCAGAAAGGATCATTCTCCCATTTTTTTTGAAAATGAACAAGGTGTCGCCATTTCCGTCAATGGTGATCGATATCGGGCCATGTTGCAAAATTTTGTAAGGCCAGCCGTAGAAAACCATCCGCAAATATGGTTCCAACAGGATGGAGCCACAGCGCACACTGCGAGGGCCACAATGACTCTTTTACGCGACATCTTTGGTGAAAGAATAATTTCTCGTAACAGCAATTTTAATTGGCCTCCTGTTTTCTTTGGGGCTATTTAAAAGGAAAAGTTTATGTTAATAAGCCTAGGACTATTGAGGAGTTAAAAACCAATATTCGAGAAGAAATTAACAACATACCACCGGAAGTTTTGCGAAAGGTCATGGAAAATGTGTTGGAAAGAGCACATTTGTGCGAAGCAGAATATGGCCACCACTTGCGGGATATCATTTTTAATAACTAATCCAAAAATATTCCCCATAAATTTAATGTATTTAAAAAAAAAAAATTAAAAAAATATCTCTTAAATAAAAAGTTATAAGCAATTCACACCACTTCGGTCTTTCTGGGCCACCCTGTAGTTCTTTTGCTGGATCAAGATTCCTAGTGACGTTTATTGATGACTATTCACGAAAAGTTTTCGCTTACCCATTAAAAAATAAATCTGATGTTTTCAATACTTTTGTGGAATTCAAAAATAATGCAGAAAACCAGTGTTCTAAGGAAATCAAAGTACTTCGAACAGATAATGGAGGCGAGTATTTAAGTAAGCAGTTTTCAATATTTTTGAAAAACAGTGGAATAACTCATCAAAAGACGTGTGTTTACACACCTGAACAAAATGGTGTAGCAGAAAGGTTAAATCGAACGAAAGGTTAAATTGAACGAGTACGATGTATGCTAATAGATAGGGGATTAGATAATAGATTCTGGGCGGAAGCTGCAAATACAGCTTGTTATTTAATAAATAGAATTCCTTGTCGTGGTCAAGATCTTAGTCCTGAGGAAATCTGGTCTGGTCGTCGTTCAAATTTAAAACATTTGAGCATTGGTTCATACTCCTAAAGAGAAACGTTACAAATTAGATCCAAAGTCAACTGAGGGCATAATGGTTGGATATAGTTCAGAAAGCAAGGCCTACAGGATATTCAATCCAGAAAATGAAAGTATAATTATAAGTCGAGATGTCGTGTTTCTAGAACAAAGTAAGCCAAATCTGAAGAGAAACGAAGAGTTTTACTATACTGATTTTTTACAAAGTGAAAATGTCAATTCAGGGGAGAGCAATAGCCGTATTGAATTGACATCACAAGATTTAAATTCCGATAGAAGTAGTGATTTAGAAATAGTTGAAAATAATTCACTTCAAGATTCTGAGATTTCGTTGGATGAAACAGAATTAAGTGTTTATGATGAATTGGTTGAATGGTCAAGTCCTTTACCTATTCCAATGGAGGTTGATGAAAACGAATGGGCTCCAAGCCGTTATGAGGAAAATAATTTACCATCAACAAGTGGAGTGCGAAGATCAGAAAGGTTGGCAAGTAAGGTTCAAAATTCCCAAAACTTTTGTGCGATGCAATTTGTATCAAATGATCCGACGACTGTTCAAGACGCTATGTTTTCTGAAGATGCCAATAAGTGGAAGATAGCTATGAAGGAAGAGTTCAAGTCCTTACATGAAAATAAAACATGGGTGCTTACAGATCTCCCACATGGTAAAAAGGCAGTAAAGTCAAAATGGGTTTTTAAGACAAAACTTGACGAACACGGCAACCCATTGAGATGGAAAGCTAGATTGGTGGCAAAGGGGTTTACTCAACGAGAGGGAATAGACTTTAATGAAACCTATTCTCCAGTTGTCAGGTATGTTTCTATTCGATATTTATTAGCATTAGCTGTGAAATACGACATGCACATTCACCAAATGGACGCCGTATGTGCTTATTTGAATGGTTCCCTAAAAGAAACAGTATATATGGAACAACCTGAACTTTTTGATGATGGTACAAATAAAGTATGTAAACTGCAAAGATCAATTTATGGACTTAAACAATCTGGTAGAGTATGGAATGAAACTTTAAATAGTGAATTACTAAACATGGGATTAATAAGAAGTGAAGTGGACCAATGCATTTATTATAAAGTTTCAAATGATGAGATATTATATTTAGCCATATACGTAGATGATATTTTAATATTTTCGAACAATTTAAACCTGATTGAAACTGTCAAGAAAAAGCTTAATAGCAAATTTAAGATGAAAGACATGGGAGAAGCTTCATTAATTCTTGGAATAAGAATTATAAGATTAAATAATAAAATAAAAATTGATCAAACCAAATATCTTTCGGATGTATTAAAACGTTTTGGTATGGACGACTGCAACCCAACATCAGTTCCAATTGATTATAACCAGAAACTAACGAAAGATATGTGCCCCGAAGATGATGAAAGCAAGAAGGAAATGTCAAAAGTACCGTATATGCAAGCTATAGGATGTTTACTGTATTGTAATGGACGTTTATGGTGAATTTTAAATTTAATTACAAACTTTTAAACTTACAAAATTTTTTACAACCTGAAGAATATTTCCATCTGATAACATAAATTATTCACTCATATTTAAAATCTTATATTCGTTTTTTTTTGTTTTGCAAATTTAATTAATTAATATGTTTACAAAACATATTTTCTGTTTCTTTTATTATTTTTGATTTGACATTTAATTTCAGATTATTATAACAGTTTTAATTATTATAATGTAAAAAAACAGTATTATCAGGAAGGTTGTTGTCCGTGATTATAAAAGAATTTACCAATATGGCAATAGGATCCATATGACATATAATTTTGTGTAGATTTTAAAAAATAAGGAAACTGATTTTTATTTGTCAGAGAAATATTGAAAAATTTTCACTTCCTCTAAGATTTTCCAGTCAGCAAGTCTAACAATTTTAATTCAGAAAAATTTATAATTTTCAATTCGATATTTTTTTCAAATATAATTAGCAATATATCAAAAACGGCTTTTTGCGAAAAAGAAATTTTTTATTGTAGAAAATGAATCTCTGGGATTATAAAAATAATGTTTATTTTACAACTTTTTTGTTTCTAAATTCTGTTAAAAGATGGCGCTATTTTTAGGTTACATATGAGGGGCTTGGAGCACAAGGGGTCTAAGTGCCTTTTTTAAAAAAATTGAGTTAGCATGTGGAATTAGTTCGTGAAGTACAGGGAAATTTGGAGCATAAAAGGTGGAAGTGAGATTGCCATCCAATAGTGAGATATGGCGACCATATCTAAACTTGCCAACTAAAATACCTGTTTTGGTTGGAGCACAAGGGGTATATGTGCACTTGAACCCCTTGTGCTCCAACAAAATTTTAAAATTAATGTTTCACATGGACTATGTACTTGGGTCAAAGAAAAGTTTTGAGCTAAAATTTACCTGGACTTTGTATAAGATAATTTGTAAATTAATTCATTATTAAATCTACTTACATTAACAAATTAATCATGTTTATTATTATTTTAAGTGCAATGAAAACATATCTGAGGAAATGCGGAATGAAATCTTCAAAGACTATTGGGGCTTTCAAGATCACAATTTACAATCTTCTTTTTTGAGCTCAGCGATCACACTTTCTGCTCCATTTAAAGTGAAATCGCCAAGTTTAAAGAAGAAAAGTATAAGTGTGGCCTATGCACTGGTAGGATTTAGAGTCTGTAAGGAGTTTTTTTTATAGAACATTAGATGTGTCAGCAAAGAGGGTGTACAATATAGTTAAAAAGAAAAGTTTAGCAGCTACACACATTATAGAAAAAGACAAACGGGGTAAGAAGGTTCCTGCCAATAAAATACTGATGCATCAGTAGAATTGATAAAAAAGCACATTAGGTCATTTCCCAAGTATTCAAGTCATTATTCAAGGAACAATACACCCAATAGGAAGTATTTATCCAGCAACCTAAACGTAACAAAAATGTATGAACTCTACAAGGAATTTTGTTCAGAAAAGGAAACAGAACCAGTGAATAAATACTACTACAGACACATGTTTTAACATTAGTTTCCACAAACCCCAATCAGACACATGTATTACTTGCGACAAGTTGCAAATTACAATTGTGCATGGCGAAACAGACGTTATTAAAAACGCTGCCAAGGAAGAAAAAGAATTACATTTGAAAAAAGCTGAAACGGCAAGACTGGACAAAGATATGGTTAAAGAGTTTGTAAAAAATGATGGATCAAACACCCATGTGGCAATTTGTTTCGACTTGCAAAAAATGTTGCCTACTCCCGTATTAACATGCACTCAGGTATACTACGCTCGTCAACTTTGGACGTATAACTTTTGTGTCCATAATTTATCTACAGGACATGCCAATATGTATATGTGGAACGAAAGCCAAGCTGGACGTGGATGCGAAGAAATCAGTTCTTGTCTTCTGAAATTTATTAATTCTTTGCCTCATAATGTGAGTTTTACTCTCTGGGCACTCATTTATGGAATGTGACCAAAATTTTGGAATTATAGAAATTACAAAAAGAAAGAACTCTCTGGTTTATGTACCTCAAGATTGGGAGAAGCTTGTAGCTAAATCAAGTAAAAAATTGACTGTAGTACCAATGCAAAATGAGGACTTCATATCACTTGAGCCAATTCAAAGATATTTCACAAAAAGCGTTCCGGGTATCCGAAAAATGCAATGGTTACACTTTGAAAAGGATGACCCCTGGAACCTCTCATACAAAGATGATCTTTCGAAAGAAGACTTCACCACAGTAAATTTAAAAGCTAAAAATGTTGGCCGAGACATGCAGTTACTCCCACAACTTCCTGCAAAACAAAGTGTTAAACCTATCAAATTTAATAAGTTCAAGAACCTTCAAGATCTTCTTTGCTATATACCACCAGTTTACCACGAATGGTTCAAAGCACTTCCTCATGATGGAATGGATGTAAATCCGGAAAGCATCGAAAGCATAAGTGAGGATGAAGATGAGCCGGATGATGTTATGGAATCTGACTATGATGACTAAAAAATCTAACAAAGCAACCTTAAATACGTTTCTTAATAAAATATTGTTTTAAAAATTAAATCCTTGTTGTTTTCTTTTAAGACGTTACATATAACATATAACATTATTTTGGGGTACAAGTAAAATTATTTAAAAATTAAAAAAAAGTTGGAGCACAATGGGAATAAGTGCTAGGTGCTTACTTCAAGAGTAATTTTTGGATATTTGCAAATGCAGAATATGGTATTTTTTTAAATAATCAGTTAAAAATATATCTCAAGATCTCTACTCATTAAAAAATAATAATCCACACAGCATCCAACATTTTTTATTGCAATTTAACTTTAACCTTTCATTTCACATTATTAGAAAAAAGTCACTTAGATCCCTTGTGCTCCAAGGCCCTCAAATGTTTCTTTTGAAAAAAATATTAAATACTATCGGCATTTAAAACACAAACTAAATCATACTATTTAAGTTAAACAAGAAACATGTTCATATTATTTCTTTTATGGAAAAGGTGTTAATTGACTTGCTCAAATCAAAAAATTGCAAAAGAAAAGGTGCTAAATGACAAAAGTTCTAATTAATCAAAGATACTGTAATATTTTTATTTTTTTTCTTACTGTATTTGTATGCAACAAAGCAAATAAAATTCCATTCAAAAAAAATTTAAAAAATATTATGTACATTTTTTTATATAGTTTTTTGTCTCTCCTGACAAATTTCAAAAAATGCAGTTGGCACCTTTGCATTCTAAGCTAGTGGAAAAGGCTTCCAAAAGACGCTCAGGCTTTGATAAAAATTGGTGCAAAATATGGAAGCCATAAAAATATAATGAGGATACTTCCAAATCCGTCAACAGTGTCTTACAAACCAAAAAAAAAAAACAACAAATAACCTAAAAGAAGAAATTAAAGATGCAGTTGAGAATGAAGTAGCATCAGTAACGACAGACTTCACTGTGCGCCAAGGAATTTTTTCCCGAATGAGACCAATTGTAAGTGAAAGTAGGCTATTAGTGGAGCAAAACCCCTAAAGGGTTTTGAAAAGTTAGCACGAATTTTTAAGTTATAGCTCTATGAAGTTGGGTTATTTTAGAAAATGTTAAAAGTGAATTTTAAATGTTATAAGAGAGTATTTTAATCATGTTTATTATTTTCTCGCAAAATTTGGGAGAATTTCCAATAAGTTGGTGAAATTCTTACTGTATCCTCAACAAAAAGTTAAATTGGCCTTAGAGGAAAAATAGCTTTTAAATCAAATAGACCCGAAATTTTATGTAAATCGATTTGTCGAAACCAGAACTGAGCATTAAAAAATAGAACTTTTTTAAAATTGTCAAACATTTCTTTATTAAGAAATATTTCTTTGAATTAGGAAAGAAGTTTTATATTACTGACAAAATCAATTTCAATATATAGTCTGTAAGGACTTTGTCCATAGATTAAATAAATAAATAAAAATAAAAAAATATATCTTTCAATAAAAAATAAAACGTAAAATTCCAATGAATAATATAGCAGTAATTTCCAGTTTTGAATCACACAATCACGAAACGCTACTATTTTTTCATGTTTTGACTCTTTTTATTTTGTTAAGAAAATGACATAAAATTAGAAAATTTTGTCTTTAGTGTAACCTCCTAATGATATAACAAGTTTATTAATCAAATTTTCCATAGAAATTTCTTACCATAAAGCTTTGATATTTTTATTATTCGTTTATAAATTAGGGGATTAGACTTTATTCTTAAAACAAGTAAGAAAGCGCTATAGTCGGTCTAGCCCGATCATACGATACCCTTCACCACTAAGGTCAAAGGTTTTTTTTTCCTGTATAAAGACAAAGTCAAAATTTAGCAAATTTTGCCATCATACAAACATTTTCTTAAAACTTATATATTTAAGCTGTTTCCGTCATTTGGACTTATATGAGAGCTAGGGTCAAATGTGGACCGATTATCTCGAAATTTGGCAAATTGATTACAGATTACAAAAATTATGTATGCAAAAAATAAACCCGAAATTCTCATTATCTCTAGATTTACGATCGTTTTAATGATTTTTGTTTCATTTAGCGCGTTTTTAAAGAAGAGTTTGTATGGAAGCTATAGTCAAATGTGGACCGATTTCAACGAAATTTGGTACAGTGATTTAAGTTTACATAAGCAGTATTTGATTTAAATTTCATGAAAAATTATTGATATATGTGGCCAATATATCAATTCCGGGAAGTGGGACCTATGAGAGGTACCATAAATAATGGACCGATTTTGACCAATTTCAATAGCCATGGTCCCGTGCCAAATTTTATTAAATTATCTTTAGAATTGCGACCTATAGTTTGATTACAAGGTTTACATGAAGGTCCAGCCAGCCAGACGAACGGACATCACTAAATCGACTCAGAAAGTGATTCTAAGCCTATTGGTATACTAAAAGGCGGGTCTAAGACAAATATTACATACATCAGCACAAACTTATAATACCCTTTCCACCTATGGTGGTGAAGGGTATAGTGAAAAAATGTTTCCTAATAAGGCATTTACATTACCTCGAAATCTAGTATTTACGAGATTTTGTTCAAAATCTAGTTGATTTTGACTAGATTACCCATACAGAAATAAATCTAGTTATGAAGTAGATTTTGGCAAAATCTACTTAAAATCTAGTAGTACTTAATGATGCAGCCATGTTTATCTTCTAAAAAGTACTTAATAATACCACGCTGTGTAAATTAAAATGACATTTCAATCGAAAAGAAATCAAAACAAAAGAAAAAAGTGCGACAAAATTAATAAAATAAATTAAATTTTGAATTAAAAATTGAATTAAATTTAAAATAAATTTGAATAAAAAATAAATTAGGTTTGAAAAATTTTGGTTTTGTTTTATATCATTAAACTAATTCTGTTATGGAAATAAAATCTAGCAAATATAAAAAATTGAGTGTAAATGATCTAGATTGATTGAGATTTGAATCAATTCAAGATTTGAAATCGATTGATTGAGATTTAAAATCAATTCAAGATTTGAAATCGATTGATTGAGATTTGAAATCAAATTTACTAGATTTTAGGGTAGTTTAAATTTCCTATAAGAGAAAAAATACATTAAAACTTATATATATATATGAATCGATTCTGGTTAGTAAATTTGGAGTACATTACTTTTAAATTAATTCAACACACACTAAACAAATTAAAATAGGAAATGTTACTAGATTCAGCAAAAAGTTTAATACTCGATATTGTAAATTTCACCTAATTTTAGTATAAATATGGAAAAATGGGAAATAAAGTATAATACAAATTCACAAAAATTATAAAAAGTAATTTATAAAATTGTATTAAGACTAAAATATGCAGTTTCAACTGTTGAATTTATTCACTAATTTATTCTACATGAATCTTATATGGGAAATTTTATACCCAAATAACCAAACATCAAATAGCTTCTTCTTCTTCTGTTATCCTTGACTCCCAGTGGAGCATAGGGCTTCAAATAGCTGTAACTTCAAAACTCGAGCTAACTTTTCAAAACCCAATTGGGGTTTTGGTCTATTAATTGCCTTCTATCATCTCCATTTGGTCTCATTCGGGAAAAAATCGATGACCCCTAATTTGACGCACAGTGTTTGTAGAACGATAACTATTTAAAAAGAAATTTTTTATCCGTTACATTTAATTTTATAAAGGAAGAAAAATTAAAAAATATTGTATTAGGAGTAAAATCAATGGATTTTCAAATATCTTCTGCAGAAAATGTTTTTACAAAACTAAAATGTGATTTTGATAACTTTAAAAATATTCAATTCGTAACGGATAGAGGTGCAAACATTACAATGGCTTTTCAAAATAATACACGTAATAATTGTGCAAATCATATGCTTAATAATGTCATAAATACAGCTTTTAATAATGCTACAGAATTACAGCCTATGTTAGAAGATTGCAAAAAACTTGTTAAGTATTTCAAAAAAATCTGTAAATTATTTTTTATATGCCGACAACTTACAATAATTAAAAAACTATTGCATAACTCGCTGGAGCTCTCATCTTAATTTGTATCGATTAATTTCGAACAACTGGGTTGCAATTGAAGAAATTCTAATAAAAAACGCAGAAGTGAATAGAGGTGATGGAATTACTTTCAGTATTCTATAAGAATTAGTCGAGCTTTTCGAAAACTTTGACAGAATAAGTAAAAAACTGCAGGTTAAACATTACGTCACAATTTTTGGCTATAGCCAAAGTTAAGGATGACATTTTAAAATAAATAAATAAAATGGATTCCTAATATAAGCGTTTACCAATACGCGGCTTGTTTTTTGTATCTGCCAACAAATCGTGCTCTGGAAGAAGAAGTTCTTGGAAAAGTAAAACAGTTGTTGTATTCTGAAATTATAAGTCACCAAGACTCTGAAACTGGCCGCATATACCACGAAATTTCAAATGAAAGTGAAACTCAAGGGGATTTTGATTTTTTTTCTGATTTCATACACAGGACAAATCCGACTGCAGAAGAAAGTGTCGTAGATGAACTTAATCGGTATTCCTCCTGTTATGTCAATGCTGATATCAATTTTAATGTTTTGTGGCATAATCGTACTAATAATGATTATCCCCGATTATCGAAATTAGCAAAACAAATTTTAACTATTCCAGCCAGTAGTGCCGCCTCCGAACAAGTTTTTTCTGCCGCTGGCAATATTATAACCGAAAAAAGAAATCGCTTAGGCCTAAATCTGTAAATAATATACTATTTATACCCTTCACCACCATAGGTGGAAAGAGTATTACAAGTTTGTGCTGATGTATGGAACGCATGGAAATATTTGTCTTAAACCCACCTTTTAGTATACCAATAGGCTTAGAATCACTTTGTTTTATTATTATTATTTTTTATTACTAAATAAATATTGAATACAATTTCATATTTGAGGCCTCAGCGCCTTATAGGCTTTACAGAGTCGATTTAGCGATGTCCGTCCGTTCGTCTGGCTGGCTGGACCCCCATGTAAACCTTGTAATCAAACTACAGGTCGCAATTCTAAAGATAATTTGATGAAATTTAGCGCAGATAATTTTTTGATAATGGGACCATGGCTATTGAAATTCGTCGAAATCGGTCCATTATTTATGGTACTTCCCATTGGTCCCACTTCTCGGAATTAATATATTGGCCACAAATATCAATATTTTTTCATGAAATTTAAATCAAATACTAAGATCACTGTACCAAATTTCGTTAAAATCGGTCCATATTTGACCATAGCTCCCATACAAACTTTTCTTTAAAAACGCACTTAATGAGACAAAAATCACTAAAACGCTCATAAATCTAAAGATAATGAGAATTTTAAGTTTATTTTTTTTAATAATGGTAACAACTGTAATCAATTTGCCAAATTTCGAGATAATCGGTTCACATTTGATGCTAGCTCTCATATAAGTCCAAATCGGAAACAGCTTAAATATATAATTTTTGAGGAAATGTTTGTATGAAAGCAAAATTTAGCAAATATTTGTCTTTATACAGGAAAAACAGCACCTTTGACCTTAGTGGTGAAGGGTATCGCATAGTCGGGCTTGACCGACTATAGCACTTTCTTACTAATTGTGTATTAGGGGTCCTCTATTTATAAAACAAATGCCTGGAAAACGGATAACGAAAGGCATTTTAAAATAAGTGTATTTCCATCACTATAAGGGCAACTTTACCATAATATCGCGTATTGAAAAGGAAGGCAGCCCAAAAAAAAACAACACAAAGTTAAGGTAAAATAATTTAAACTTTCTAGAAAAAGCGTCACTCCAGCACTAAGGGCTTAAATCCTAAGTGAAAAATGATTATGGGCTAAGTGTATCCCAAGAAGTAATCCGAAATATACTTGTAAAACAGAAATATTCATCTACAGTGGCTAGGAAAAGTATACTGCTATCAACGCAAAATATTAAAAATCAGAAACAAATTAAAACGATTTGATGTTAAATTTTCGAAATTTAAGTTTCATTTTCAATATTTTTGTTTAATGCAAACAACTGTATATTAGGTTCATTCGTTTACTTTTCAGTAAAAGTCCAGTAAGCTGAGTATTTAGTGAGTAAATTAACGAATTTACTTTCACGAAATCATTTGTACAAGAAAAGTAAATGAACAGAAAATTGTAAAAATCCAGACACAATAAAAAAAAAAATATACAATAAATGGATAAAAAATGACTCAAGCTTTTCAGTTTTAATTAGTTAAATACTTTTTTATTTTAATTTGATTAATTTTATTTCTTTTATTTCACTAAATAAAAATTGCGGCAAAATTTTAGCTGTCTGCTTTTCTTTTATTTACGTTTTTCTTCGTATGTTTTTCTTACTGAACTTTTACTGGCAACAATTTTGCCCGTAACATTTTACAAATACTCAGCAAACTTTTTTTGCATATTACCTAGTAAAGCTTATAATACTTCTTGCTTGTATTAAAGATTTTGTTCATAAATCACTTAAAACGGTTCTATGAATCTAATGTGCCATACTTTGAGGGCCGATTGTGCCGCCCCAGTAAAACATATGCTTTCCAAGTTCAAAACTCCAGCTCCCTAATACTTCTGCCATACTATAGCCATACAAAATTTTATTGAAATCGGCACAATGCACGATGGGCCGAAATGAATATTTAACAGGAATAAATTCATAACTTTATAAATACCTAGCAGATATTTCTAAAAATTTCACCGTGCTTTATTGCATCTCCGGCGCTTAATGCTGGCTATAAAGTTTTGTGATAATTAAAGTGGGAGTAGCCCCGCCCATATAAAAAAATATATTTAATCGATGTCTCCGAAATTTTCAACGTGTTTTATTAAAACAAGGGTTAGGAAAAATAGAAAATAAGAGAACTATCTTCACTTTCAGATCAATATTTTTTTAAAAATGTCGATCTTTCCTAAATCTGGCTCGATGAAAATACGAAATAATTAGTTTTCATGACATTTGACGGCTTCGGAAAAAATTCTTTAAGAGACAGACAAAGGAACAGACGGGTATAAAAAATGTACATTTAAGGGTGAATGCTTTCGTCTAAAAGTTGCAAATAATACTTAAATTAAAAAAATAAATTATTTGGTAACTCAAAAAGCATTTCGAATATCTTTATTAATTTTGGCCAAGAAAACTGGTCTGAGAGACAATAGTGCATGGCAAGGACTAATACTGAAAGCAGAGATTAGAAACTTAGATAAAATTATTCAGGGAGCTATGGCAGTATTTGAGAACAACTACTGGGGAAAACATTTGAAAAGTGTTCAAGCAGGACTTTTCGCCAATTTAAAAGAGTAGCCGGAGTTCTTAAAAGAGAACCTCTATCGGACCTAATTGACTCTGGGGGGCACTTCTCTCGGATTGATGAGAAGGCAGAATTAATGGCCAAATGGTGAAATTCACAAGGGCGGTGGCGCGCTCTGCGCCCTTTTGTAAATACTGTGAATTGTGAGGGGTCCTCTTTAGCATCGCATGAACCATCTCTTACTTTCGGAAGGGATATCAAGGCAGATGGCACATCAATTGGGGGGGTTTTACACCCTCACAGTTAAATTTAGCTGTTATTAACGATATTAAGAATGCATTAAAAATGAGGCCTAATAAAAAGTTCATCGGGAACGATTGGATATCTGACTGTGTTTAAAGACGGAAGTGGTGACTTTGCATTTTCTTGCCGTTCTGCTGAATCACTGTCTAAATATTGGATATTTTCCATTCAGTAAGAAGGTGGCTTTTGGTAGTCCCTTTTCTGAAGTCTGGCTCTGATTCTAAGAATTTTGAAAATTACAGACTAATCTCTTTGCTATCATCGTTAGGCAAGCTCCTTGAAAGGGTCCTTTTATCTAAAATAAAAAATAAAATCATTGATGGCGGTATTCTCAAAAAATGCCAATTTAGTTTTCGCAACAGCCATTCGACTTCTCATGCCCATATGGTGTATGCTGACTACGTAGCAAATGCTCTCAACAAAGGTTACCCTACCCTTACTGTAAGCCTGGAAAAAGCCTTCGATACAGTGTGGCAAGAGGGTATTATGTAAGAAATTTTTTGTTTCAATCGTTCCCTCTGTCAGATCAATGCAAATTTCTTAAAGTCGAGATCGTTAAAGGTTAGCAATGAGCAGTCACAGTTCAAGCATATTGAAGCTGGTGTACCGCAAGGCACGTTAATGGGTCCTGTCCTTCATAATATATTTGTATCTGATGTTCCTGAACCGCCCGCGGGCACCTTCTTATGTACGCTGAAGATATACTCAAAGCGTCAAGTGGGCCAAGAGGAAAGACTTTGAACCGAAATGTAAATACCTACTTAAATACTCTTAACGAGTACTTTAAAAAATGGGGTTTAAATTTTAATGTTGAAAAAACTGAAGCTGTGTTAATTAAAGGCAGAAAGGGTCGATTGTATCCTAATTCAAGGATTTTCATACTAAATTTGAATAAAGGTGATAGTAAGATAAGAAATTTTGAAAAAGTTAAGTACCTTAGAATCATAATCAATGAGAATTTTGAATACTATAGGCATGAGGGATTATATCTTACAAAAAGTGAGTATTTTATTTATATCACTCGCTTCTTAGGCATAAAGGAGGGCTTAGTATAAGAGTAAAACTACTGATATACCGACAGATCATCAGACCTCTCATCTCATATGCCTTTCCGACTGGGTTTAGGATTTTCTCATCCCAGATGGAGCGGCTTACGATGGGAGAGGAGGATCCTATCTTCCTGTTTGGAACTATTCTGGGATATAAAGGTTGTTGACAGAACATTCCGCAGACCAACGAATCGATCCATTTACAATGCCTTAGACTTTGCTTAAAAGGCACAGTCTATGGACAATAATAGGGTAGCGGTGTGCTTCAACAGAGCTTCTGAACTGGAGACCATAAGTTTGCACCGGTACCACTCCCCAGTTGATATATTGACCTTATGGGATGGGATTCTTCTTTAAAGGTGCGCAGACCTTCTATTCTATCATAGAAGGGTGAACACTGGAGCGTCTCGACTTATATGGGGAAAAAATAAAGTTCACCGTACACCATCGAATATAAAGCATTGCTATAAGTCAGTTTCGAAAATTTATTTTTTTATTTTTTTCGTCGCCAAAATACATTTTTCGTTATATCTTCGGCATTTACAGTCGGATCTTGAAGTGTGATATATCGATGTTTTTGTCTCGAGAAGGTCAACATTTTTCTTTAATAGACATTATTCTCAGGTATCCGGTTCTAGTACTTATCTATCAGACCTCTGTTCCTACCACCCTAATGTACCACCCTAATATCAGAAAATTAAAGCTTTAAAAAAATCGGTTAACTTTTACTAAGGCAGTTTTTCGATTTTTCAAACCGATCTATTAAAAACAAGGAATTTCTTATTTTGCCGCACATAGGGATCGACAAAATACATTTTTCGTTATATCTTCGCCATTTACAGTCGGATCTTAAAGTGAAACATATCGATGTTTTTGTCTAACGAAGGTCAATGTTAACTTTTTAACAAATAAACATCACGCAAATCCGCACAAACGACCTAGGGTCGATGAAATTGTAGAACTTCGACGTACGATAAGTGAGCCTGATAGGGATTACGAAGATCTCAGCCAAAAGTTTAAAATGCTTGTAGAGAAAAATATTAATCCCCAAAGAAACCTTGATATTACCATGGAGCAAAACTACCAGCTCTTAGCTGAGGAGTATGCAACAGAAGAGGATATGGTTGTTGAGGAACATATCCCAAAATCTGATAAGAAGAAAAAATCGTTCAATAAATCAAAAAATAATAAGAAAAGCCAGGCTAAAGCCGTAGCTGGAAATAATTTTATAGAAGGAAGCAAAGGGCCATTCCAAAAAGCCTTGAATATGGTACTGCTCGTGATCAAGCCGTAGGTGCTGACGATGGGGTTAGTGCTGCAATAGAAATACATGACGAAACTGCTGCTGCCAATGGCTGTAACTGGTGTTCATCAATCTCAACAGGCTAATGGTACTATAGTAAGTTAGTCAAAACACATTCCTGCAATAACATGTTACAACGTAAATATTAAACAAATGATCGGTATTATTTATAAGGATACAAAAATAACAATCTTAAAATTATAGGCAGAAATACCGCAAACATAGGGATTTGCACCATTGTAGATTTCGAGAAAGTTTAAACTTAACTCAAGGCCCAACGTGTAAACTATTACACATATACACCAAAAGGGCAATCCGACAAACGAACCGGGGGTTGTTTTTTACATAAATAAATCAGCTTTATTTTTATACCCTTCACCACCATAGGTGGAAAGGGTATTATTAGTTTGTGCTAATGTGTGTAACGCATAGAAATATTTGTCTTTTAGTATACCAATAGGATTATAAACACTTTCTGAGTCGATTTAGCGACGTCAGTCCGTCTGGCTGGACCCCTATACAAACCATGTAATCAAAGTACAGGTCGCAATTCTTAAGATAATTTGATGAAATTTGGCACAGGTATTTTTTTTTTTTTTTGATAGTGGGACCATGGCTATTGAAATTCGTCAAAATCAGTCCATTACTTAGGGTACCTCCCATAGGTCTCACTTCCCGGAATTGGCCACAAATATATATATTTTTTCATGCAATTTAAAAGAAATATGTTTTTTGCGTTTGTTTACTCAAATCAACTGAAACTACACTATATTTGCACTCTGAATTATTGTAGCTTAGTATAAATTTATATGCCAAATGATGACTATGCTAAATATAACGAAAATTATTTGGTTATCGAACCAAATGAAGTGTTTAGTGACAATTATGCTGCCGAAGATCCTTTCCTTAGTAAGGATGGTACTTTGTGGTATAAAAATGAGCCAAATATTGTAACTGGTATACGTCAACACATTTCATGTATAAAACATTTGTTATGCAAAATTTCTGAAACAAATCGCCGTGGAAAATCTGTAGTCGAGAACTGGAAATTGCAAATATTTATCTGTCTGGCTTGCTAACAATATAATGTTATCAAAAATAAATATATTTTTTTCACATTAATGTATTGAAATACATAGTGCGTCTGACCAGATACATGCGCTACATGTGACTATTGAATCATATGCATGACGGAGGGTTAGAACCGTATGGGAAAAGTGGCACTCCAGCAGTAGGGGCTTAACTTCTAAGTGAAAAATGATCATGGACTAAGTGTATTCCAAGAATCAATCCGAAATATACCTGTAAAACAGAAATATTCATTTAGAGTGGCTAGGAAAAGTATACTGCTATCAATGCAAAATATTAAAAATCTTTTTAAGTTTGCTATAGGGCACTTAACTCGGCTTCCAAACTTTTGGGTAATAATACAACGTCATTTTAGTATCACTAGAGAAAATCTAGTATCACTAGAGAAATTAGTGCAACTCAAATTGCGACATGAAAAGCATGAAGCGATTTTCAATATTTTAAGTTGAAGAAATAGACTTTTCTTAGCCACTGTAGTTGAATACTTTTGTTTTACCAGTATATTTCGGATACATTGGGATACATTTAGCCCATAATCATTTTTCGCTTAGGACTTAAGCCCCTAGTGCTGGAGTGCCGCTTTTCTTAGAAGGTTTTAATAATTTTACTTTAAATTTGTATTGTTTTTTATTTTGGGCGGCATGGTTACCTTTTTAGTTCCAATATTTCTTCGTTTTCAGTACGGGATATTATGTCTTAACCACACAGCGTTTTCCTTGGAAAGACACTTATTTTGTAACGCTTTTCGAAATCCGTTGTCCATTCATTTGTTTTATAAGTAAAGTACACCTAATGAACACAACTTTTTTTTTTACAACAACTGACCTTTTTATTACTTTTTTTTTCATTGGATAACCTCAAAAATTTAACGGTAAATAACATAATTTTGTGTTATTTTTACTTATTGCGCAAGCATTTATTTGACACCTTTTAAATTGGGTTTATTGTATCCACCATCAAAACGAATGGGGGGTATATTGAGATTGTCATTTCGTTTGTAATTTCCTTAATATTCGCTCAAAAACCAAAAGCGATATACAGTTTGTCAAGTAATTGTTTGCATTAAACAAAAATATTAAAAATGCAATTTAAATTTCAAAAAATGGACATCAAATCGTTTAAATTTGTTTGTTTTGTTTAACACATACCGTTAATGTAACTGTTTACTACAAAAAGTCGTAAAAAAATAAAATAAATACATGCATTGCAACAACAACAATAAAAAAAAGAAATATACCCAATTTAACAGGCGACAAATAAATGTTTGCACAATGAGTAAAAATAACACCAAATGTATTTATGAGTGTAATCCAATGAAAATGAAATAATAAAAAGTACAGTTGTTTATGACTTTATATTTAGTGTTTTTTAGATTTTCGGAACAAATGCAGTTTATTTAAGTCGGTCTAAAAAATTTTAGGGGGTAGAATGGGTGATTTTGAGCAAAAAAAGTGAAATAAAAAAATTGTCGGCGAGGCGTAGTTTTCGAGTTATGAACCTGTAAAATTTTCAAGATGTAAGATATATTTAAATGTTTTTAACGTATGTGGCCGGTCTAAAAAAAATAAGAAGGTAGAATTGATGATTTTGAACAAAAAATTTTAAATGAAAAATTTGGACCTCCAAAATTGTATACATAAAAAGTTGATAATATGGTAACACTGTTTGCACTTGTTGCATTTTTCTGCAATATGGCAATATGCAATATGGCGTCTTTTTATGTATTGGAAGTTAAATTAAAATTTCAGTTATTGCAAAACCGTTTGTTGTGAATTTAAAAAAAATGAATGTTAAAAATTTAATGGAATTATACAGTCTTTTTGACCACCAATTTTCCGGACAGGTGCCTGAACATGTCTTGCCAGTTTTAATGGATTGGGGCGTAATTCCAAGGCAAGGGGAATACCTTTGCCGAAATGGTCATCCGTTAAATCTGATAAGACACGACAATTGTGATGGATTACTTTGGTCGTAAGTACTACACCAAAAATATTTGAAAAATATTTAAGTACTTTTTTTTGTTTTAGTTGCTGGAAAAAATTTACTAAAGGTACGGTCAGACTCATTAAACATTTAAATCAAATATTTTGAGTAAAATATTGTCAAAACAATATAATAAAAAATTTGTGGTCACACTTGCACATTTATTTGACGATTTTTATTTGATAAAATACAGAAAAAAAAACGTTCAAAGTATAAACAAAAAAGTGGTTTTATTTATGGTCACACTGAAGATTAAATATTTTCCCAAAAAATATTTGATCAAATTTTTTCAAAACAAAATTGTGTATCTAGCAATTTGTTTCTCATATTTGAGTTGTTGTTTCTCAAATTTGATGTTGTTGTTTCTCAAATTTGATGTTGTTGTTTCTCAAATTTGATGTTGTTGTTTCTGTTTGAATAGTAAACAATACAAATTCTCAGCTGTTATTTGCCGCTGTTTGATGTTACAAAAATTTTGTAAGATTAAATAATTATTTGATCAAAATTTAATAAAATATTTGCTCTTGCGTGGTCACATTAGGAAAATTTTTATTTGCTGGCAAATGATTTTGTTTTGTTCCAATCAACATGTTTCTTGTTTGAACCTCAAAAATATTTTGTGGTCAGACTACGAGGATCAAATATTTGATAATTTCGATTAAATGTTTAATCAATGTGACCGTAGCTTAACAATAAAAAAAAATCTTCAAAGTGTAATACGCAAATTTCGTTCCGTAAAGGAACGTTTTTCGAAGGATCGCACCTGTCTGTATCTCAAATATTGATGTTCGCTTATTTATGGACAAAAAATGTAAGTTTGGAGTTCATAATGAGCGAATGTGAAATAAGTGGCATACATACAGGTGTGGATTGGAATAACTTTTGTCGTGAGGTTGTAGTGTTTGGGTCCTTCCAAACCAATTTGAGAATTGGGGGTCCAGGCATAATTGTTGAAAAAATCGCGCGATTTTTTGAAAATAATTTTTCATTTTTTGAAAATAATTTTTAATTTTTTGTGCAAAATAAGTCTTCCATCACATACATAAGTGTGCAGATATGACATGGAATTTTTTTAAATTAATCAATCAAAATGGAGTCACAAAACAGTGTTACCATATTTCAGAAATATTACTATATTGCAATAAAATGATTGAAAATCATAATATAGGGTTACCATCTTGCTTTTTAAGACACAAAATTACTATATAATAAAAATATTTTTGATTTGAATTTTGTTGGGATCAAATTTTGATGCTATCAAAAAGACATTTTTATTACCTTTCCAATGACACTAAGATCATTGAAATCAGTAAAGAAATGTCGGCAAAAAAACGCATTTTATGTTCAAACTTTTGAGGCCTATATCTCGGAAACTAAGTCACACCGACCAAAATTTTTCGACTCGCAATAATAAGTTCTATTAGCCCTAGGAGTTTGGGCTCAATATCTGCGACTTGAATAAACTGCATTTAAGCCAAAATCTACATCTTTCAACATAAAATATTGAAAATCGCTTTATGCTTTCTATTTCGCACTTAGAATTGTATTGGGGTGCATTATTTTCTCTAGCCATACTAAAATGGTGTTGTAATATCATGATGGATCGCCAAAGTGTGGAAGCCTAGTTAAACGGCCTATAGCAAACATGAAGAGATTTTTTATATTTTACATTGTTAGCAGTATACTTTTCCTAGCCACTGTAGATGAATATTTCTGTTTTACCAGTATATTTCGGATTGCTTCATGTAATACACTTAGCCCATGATCATTTTTCACTTAGGAGTTAAGCCCCTAGTGCTGGGGTGCCGCTTTTCCCAGACGGTTTTTATAACTTTACTTTTAATTCACATTGTATTTTATTTTGGGCAACCATGCAACCCTTTTTATTCCAATATTCCTTCATTTTCAGCACGGGATATGGTGTCCTAACCATACGAGAGAACATTTTAGCGATTTCCCTGGCGGAGTTGCCCTTATAGTGATGGAGATACGCTTATTCTATAACGTCTTTCGAAATTAATTCTCCAGGTATTTTTTTAAGTATAGGACAACTAATGCACATAATTTTTTTTTTTTTTTTTGAACAACTGAACTTTTTGTTACTTTATTTTAATTGCATAACACTCATAAAAGATTCAAAAATCAAAAATATAACGGTATCTTCGAACATTTGGTGTTATTTTTACTCATTGCGCAAACATTTATTTGACGCCTATTAAATTGAGTATATTTCTTTTGTATTTTTGTTTTTGCAATGCATGTATTTACTTCAATTTAAACAAGTGAGATATCGCTGAAACAATACTTACAAAATGTAAACAAAATTTCTTAGACACGTACTTTGGGCAATTTGCTGTACATCACAAGTAGTGTTTTGGCGATATCTCAGTTGTTTATGGACCGCTTTTGATAAGATTTTACAGAGTGCTTTGGGGAACCATTTCCTACAATCTGAGATATAATATATTATCACATGTACACCAGTGGGTCAATTCTGGTTCTATGAAACGATGAAATGAAAAAAAAGTTTTCATTTAAGTTTTCACAACTAGTTTTCATAATACTTTTTCACCAACACTTATTTTCTGATTCTCGTTTGTATTTTGAAAAAAGTGTTTCATTCCATTCGTTGCTATGAAACTTATCAACTGTTTTATGATAATTGCCAAGCAAATGTCAAACGTAAAACGGGAAACAAATAATGTTGGTCTCGGCAAAAAAACGCATCAATTTGCGTAATTATTAATTTTTATTAAAATTATTAATTACCAATTTCAATTTTTGTAATTATTAATTTCGATTAAAATTATTAATTACCACAGCATCTTCCGTCGACGGTAATCATAAAGCAATAACACGCCGTCGACGAAAAATAAATAAAATTGGCTATTAAACAAAAAAGCTTAAACAAAGGGCTTGACTATATACAATAGCACTTACAGCGTTGAATAATACAAAGCTATATCTTACTCTTCTTTTCACCACCTTTTGCTTCTCTACTATCCCCTTTCCAAAGAAGGTAACCCAATTCGTATATACTCTTTATACAATTGTATAGGCAGTATTTGCCTGAGTGTTACTTCTCTTAAAAAATATATATACCTAAATTATTACCATTAGTACCGCCTAAAGCGGTAAGCCTCGTCGCAAGTTCCACTTTTTGTCTAGAATTTTTTTTCTGTCATACATTTATAGATTTGTGACCAGTTTTTTAATAATTATATTTCATACTAATCGTTAGCAATTTCAATATTTTCTTCCAAGAAGTTAATTAAATAATATTTTATCTTATTTTTGATTTTTCACTTAAAATTTTTCAGTGAAAAAATTCTTTTCATATGAAAAAATGTTGACAGTTGGTTGGACTGTTTCACAAAACAAGAATCACAATTGTTATGAAACGATGAAAAAATCTCGTTTCGTTTCAGTGATTTTTTCATATGATAATGATTTGACGTTTGTTTTCATTTTTTTACTAAAATAGAATCGCTACTTCTATGAAAACATGAAAAAACTTTTCATTTCATCGTTTCATAGAACCAGAATTGAGCACAAATTAGGCACAGATAGGACACTTAAAAAAAAATAAGTCTGGCAACCAACCTGTCGTTAACCCTTTATTTGAAAAGAGATAGCAAATGTTACTTTTTCATACTGTTGTCTCTTTTTAAATTCGGGGTAATTTTTGTTTACATTTTAATAAGAAAATTTCTTATAAGAAGCAACAAAATTAAGAAAAATTCTAATGCAGGCCATACACCCTGCGATTGTTTGTACAACTTTAACTGTAATCGAGTTGTGCTCTTTGCTTACGAACAATACAACTTCATTACAATCTCAATATACAATTTTACTTTGAAAGAAGAAGGTGTTAGAAAGATGGTATCTGATATAATTGTTTGTGCTTTAATTGATGAGGTTTTGGAACAAGAAATCGAAGATGAACCCCAAAAAAGACGTGGAAAAAAGAGAAAGTGGTCAAAGGAGTGGTTAATACAAAAAAAAACTTATTCAAATAAAGCACTTTTAAGAACATTGCAGGAAAATGAACCAAGGGATTACAAAAATTATATGAGAATGTCGGACGAAATATTTAATGATCTTTTGTCAAAAGTAACTATTCATATACAGAAGCAAAACACAATAATGAGAAAGGCAATTCCTCCTAGCACTCGTTTAGCGCTAACGCTACGTTTTTTGGCAACAGGATGCTCATATGAGGACCTTAAATTTTCCACGGCTGTTTCTCCACAATCGATAGGAAATATTGTTATAGAAACTTGCGAGGCTATTATCAAAGTTTTAAAGTCATTTATTAAGGTAAGTAATAAAAAGGCATGTAATAAGTATAAAACGTATCACAGTGGTTTACGGACGCTTTTTTTTTGGAAATAATTCTGTAACTTTTGAACGACTGGAGATATTTGAATGAAATTTGACATGGTGGTAGTCAAGGAGTATTTGAGTTGGTTTTTAAAAGCACTGGTCCATGAGGGGTCGGGAGAGTGATTGATGGACCTTCAAAGTTGGTCACCTCGGGTGTTCGATTTTTTTAAAAATTCGCCAAAAATCCATTTATGTATGGATTGAAAAGAAATTTTAAACTTAAGTTGTCCTTGAGAAGATCTACAAAAAATATGCTTAAATGTGTAGGTTATCTCCTTTGGATTTCGAGATATTTGGGTAAAAAGGAATTTTTAGGTTGATTTTTTACCTCTTTTTTTAAGCTTTTTTTGATCTGGTGGACGCATCTGAGGACCAAAAATTTTTTAAGAATATTCTTTAAATTTGTAATAAAATTCTGAATAATTTTTGTGCAAGTTAGTTATAGAAATCTTCTTTTGTTTAAAAGTTAAAAATATTCAAAGTTGAAACTTACAAAAAATTTCGCTTTTTTTTAGTTTTTCCCCAAAAGATAGCTATATTTTTTCACTAATAAAAAAATATTTTCTTAAGAAACATAAAAAGATTTTTAAAGTTTTTAAAAGAAAACATAATGAGAATGCGTATAAAACAAATTTCTTGCTAATTGGACTTTTGGTCCTCGCACATGTCCTCTCCAAAAAATGGCAATTTGTAAAAAAAAAAAATTAGTTTAAACAAAAATTTCTCAAAAGGCAAAGCACCGATTTGAAAAAAATTATAATGTTCATATTTTCCAATATATCTGTTATTGATTAGAAAAGTTTTTTCTGAAACGCGCTGCAAATAGAGACAGTGTTGCCATATTTGTAAAAAAACTCATTTTTTGAAACACCTTTTTCCCCAGTTGGGAATTGGGGAATTTTTAAGTTAAAATTGGGAATTTTTTTTAGTCTATTGCTTTTACATCTTATTGGTCTACATTACTACAAAATTTCATTGTAATATCTTTATCCATGTCATTTCCACAGAATATCAAAGATTAAAAATATTTTCCTTAAAAAAGCAGGAAAACAATTTTTTTTTGTTTTACGATACAAAGTGTAAAAAAAGTAACGCACTTAAAAAAAACTTTTACTTAGTGCTAATCTCCTAGTCTTTCCCGATCTAATGATACTAAACATGTATATAAAGCATTAATACCGAGTCTTAAAAAACTCTGAAAAGTTTGGCCCCCGTAGCATTTTTACACTGTTTATTTAAATATAAGTGATGAATTTGTGCATATAAAGTTAATTATCATACTCAAATATTTCACTATTTTTAAGATGACAATGATCCTTCGCTAATAAACAAATATTTTCTTCAAAAAGATATAAATAGTTTTTTATTTTTTTAAAGAAAACATTATAAGAATGACTTAAAAAAATTTTATTCGATTTTGCCTTTTGTTCCAAGCTAAAAAATAAAATTTTAGTAAAAGATTCTAAATAAGTAAGTACGAGTAAGGCACCGATTTTGATAACAGTGTAAAGGTAATATATCCATAATTTGTAGCAAAAGTTTAATTAGAAGAGTACTTTTATAGTAACAGTGTGACAATTTATTTAAAATAAGATTTAAAGGCATTTTTCCGGTATTTAAAATTGGTGTATTTGAAAAAATTGCAAAATTATGTTAAGGTTATAAAATGTTTTTTAATGTGAAAGTTAATGCAATAGGTAAAAATTGTTACAACTTGGGTTTTTCATAATGGTCAGAAAGGATATGGTTACTCACCTCCATACAGGTAGGTTTTACGAGACGCACATATTGGTTGAGTTATATATGCACCTATTTTTAGAGGTAAAAAATACATTAATTCATTGATTTCTTTATTATTCTTTGGATACAGGTATATATAAAAAATGTTTTTTTTTAATATAAAAAAGAAAGTTTTAAATGTAACTGCTATTAACAGTTAAAACATCATGGCTATAACATTGGAATTTAAAGTGTTGTGCGATATTCTTTTTGAACAACCAAGCAGTTCGAGAGCAGAAAAAATTAAAATAATCATGCGATATGCTAAAAGTCAAACTAACTCCATGATTCTCAATAGTGAGGAAGACAAAGTCGTAAAATTTGTAAAGTTATTTGAACTTAAAATTAAGTCGGTTAATTACTGTTTAAAAAGATTTGAATCTAAATTTAAAGACTGGCTGAAGGACTCAATTGAGCTTAAAACTTCTGGTGCTGGAGCCCCTCTAAAAAACTATGATGATCTCGGAGAAAGATCTAAAAAGATGCGATTATCCGAAGTTCTTTCTACTCATTCGGATACTGAAATCAAAGATTCCTTTAAGGAAGTGCTCAAACGAAATAATCAACCAGCTGAAGCTAAACAAATAGCAGATATTCTCCCAGAGGCTTCTCCTAAACGTCTTAAGCGAATTATTAAGAGTATACCAACTCCTTCTTCTCAATCAGAATTTTCGGAGGAAGAAGCACTTGCTCTTATGCTCGAGTTGAAATTGAGTAAAAATAAATATATTAAACTCTGTAAGGCATTACGAGACAAAGGACACTCAATTTTACCAGGATATAATGCGTTATTAAAAACCAAAAAAAACTTAATACCAACAAACGTGATAGGAGACTAAAGTGCATCTGTGGACTTATCAAAATTATTGGAAAATACGGCATCAAGGCTGATATCTACTACATTGTCTGAAGAAGAAGCCAAGAAACTTGACAACAAGGACTTAACTTTAATATGTAAATGGGGATGTGACGGTTTATCTGGATTACCGGAATACAAACAATCAACATCTCATCAGAACACAAATGACTACAGAAGCGTTTTTATGGCATCCCTAGTACCACTAAGATTAAGAAAGAATCGTTCTGAACCATCCACATCAAAAGAGCGTACTGAATATGTGTGGGTTAACACATCTCCAGGATCAAAGGCATTTTGCAGACCGATCAGATTCGAATATTTAAAAGAAAATGCAGCAAGCACAAAAAATTGGGTTGATGATATCAAATATTCAATAGACAATTTGAGTCCAGTCTGCATAGACATACATGGATATTTGATTAATGTAAATTTTGAGCTTCAATTGACAATGATAGATGGAAAAGTAAGCAACGCTATAACGGAAACCCATTCAACTTGGAAATGCTCATTATGCGGAAAGAAGAAATCGGAATTTATACAAACTTCAGAAGATGCATCAGCTAGTACTGCAATTAATCAAGAGGTTCTGGAATTTGGTATATCGCCCCTACATGCACGTATCCGATTTTTAGAATTTATGCTACATATAGCATATGATCTGAAATATAGGAATATACCTGATAATCAGCTAAAATCCGTGAGAAATAATAAGGAACTGATTGAAATGAGATCCAGTGAAAAAAAAAGGATTCAGGAAGAATTCAAAACTATGACGGGTCTAAACATAGACAAACCACTTGTAGGATATGGCAGTACAAACGATGGTAATACGGCCAGGCGATTCTTTGAAAATTATGAAACAACTTCAAAGATTACTGGAATTGATGAGGAAGTTCTTCGTAAATGTTACGTAATATTATCGGCAATAAATAGCAAATATCAAATAAATGCTGAAAAATTTCATTGCTATGCCCTCAACGCGTTAACTCGTATACGACATTTGTATCACTGGAAAGAAATTACACCAACAGTTCATAAAGTCCTTCAACATGGTCGTGAAATAATTGAATCAAATCTTCTCCCACTTGGTGAACTGACAGAAGAGGCCCAGGAAGCGCGGAATTCAGATTTCAAGTATATCCAACTATTTAATACCAGAAAATGCTCAAGAAAATCGCAAAATCAGGATCTAATAAATTATCTCTTGTTGTCTTCTGATCCTGCTCTATCAACGATAAGAAAGAAATGGTGGAGCAGTTATACAAAAACTTCTGAAAACGAACACCTGGAAGAGGTTCTTGATATAATAGATTGTACTGATTATTTTACTGAAAATAAAAATTAAGTAAATAACTACTTTTATATAAATATGTAATAAAAACTGTAAGTTTAAACTTTAACTACAAATACTTCAATAAAATGTATTTCACCTTTTAATATAAGTACAAATTATTTACATTTTGATATTTCATAAATCCTCATGATATTTTCTTTAAAAAAATAAAAAAATATTTGTTTGTTATCGAAGGATCATTGTCATCTTATAGTGAAATATTTGAGTATGATTATTAATTTTATATGCACAAATTCATCACTTATATTTAAATAAACAGTGTAAAAATGCTACGGGGGCCAAAGTTTTCAGAGTTTTTTAAGACTCGGTATTAATGCTTTATATACATGTTTAGTATCATTAGATCGGGAAAGACTAGGAGATTAGCACTAAGTAAAAGTTTTTTTTAAGTGCGTTACTTTTTTTACACTTTGTATCGTAAAACAAAAAAAAATTGTTTTTCTGCTTTTTTAAGGAAAATATTTTTAATCTTTGATATTCTGTGGAAATGACATGGATAAAGATATTACAATGAAATTTTGTAGTAATGTAGACCAATAAGATGTAAAAGCAATAGACTAAAAAAAATTCCCAATTTTAACTTAAAAATTCCCCAATTCCCAACTGGGGAAAAAGGTGTTTCAAAAAATGAGTTTTTTTACAAATATGGCAACACTGTCTCTATTTGCAGCGCGTTTCAGAAAAAACTTTTCTAATCAATAACAGATATATTGGAAAATATGAACATTATAATTTTTTTCAAATCGGTGCTTTGCCTTTTGAGAAATTTTTGTTTAAACTATTTTTTTTTTTTACAAATTGCCATTTTTTGGAGAGGACATGTGCGAGGACCAAAAGTCCAATTAGCAAGAAATTTGTTTTATACGCATTCTCATTATGTTTTCTTTTAAAAACTTTAAAAATCTTTTTATGTTTCTTAAGAAAATATTTTTTTATTAGTGAAAAAATATAGCTATCTTTTGGGGAAAAACTAAAAAAAAAGCAAAATTTTTTGTAAGTTTCAACTTTGAATATTTTTAACTTTTAAACAAAAGAAGATTTCTATAACTAACTTGCACAAAAATTATTCAGAATTTTATTACAAATTTAAAGAATATTCTTAAAAAATTTTTGGTCCTCAGATGCGTCCACCAGATCAAAAAAAGCTTAAAAAAAGAGGTAAAAAATCAACCTAAAAATTCCTTTTTACCCAAATATCTCGAAATCCAAAGGAGATAACCTACACATTTAAGCGTATTTTTTGTAGATCTTCTCAAGGACAACTTAAGTTTAAAATTTCTTTTCAATCCATACATAAATGGATTTTTGGCGAATTTTTAAAAAAGTCGAACACCCGAGGTGACCAACTTTGAAGGTCCATCAATCACTCTCCCGACCCCTCATGGACCAGTGCTTTTAAAAACCAACTCGAATACTCCTTGACTATCACCATGTCAAATTTCATTCAAATATCTCCAGTCGTTCAAAAGTTAATGAATTATTTCCAAAAAAAAGCGTCCGTAAACCACTGTGCGTATCTGATTTAAAACTTTTTACTTGTAGCTCCCTCAAACTCCTACAGAATGGCTGGATGTGGCTGACAAGTTTTATGAAAAATCCATGTTTCCTAACTGTGTAGGAGCACTCGATGGAAAGCATGTCAACATAGTAAGGCCCCGCCATTCAGGATCATTTTATTTCAACTATAAAAAAACATTTAGTGTTGTTTTAATGGCTATTGTAGACAGCGACAGCAACTTTTTGATGGTGGATATTGGTGCGAATGGCAGGATCTCTGACGGCGGCGTATTTTCCAACACAAAGTTCTTCGAAAAGCTCGAAAATGAAGAACTTAATTTGCCCAGCCCGAGACCTTTGCTGACTGATCAAGAACCAATGCCTTTTGTGATTGTTTCCGATGCAGCGTTTGCTTTGCGAAAAAATGTTTTGAAGCCTTTTGGCCATTCCAACTTGACAGAGGATGAGATGCTTTATAATAGAACATTAGCCTCCGCTAGAGTAAAGGTAGAGAACGCTTTTGGGATCTTATCTTCTCGATTTCGCATACTACGCACTACAATCAATTTGTGTCCAGAAAAGGTCACAGTACTTGTCCTCGCATGTTGTTATTTGCATAATTATTTGCGTCAGCAAACGATGACCAATATGGAAACTCTGGACAACTTTGTTGAATTGCCAAGAATGGAGCAAACTACAAGCAGAAATTCAACTAATGAGGCAAAAGAAATAAGACAAAAATTTTGTGAAGCAATAAAACAATTAAAAACAATTTAATTAAAATATAATGTTTATTTTATTCACGAACTACATTTCATTCAAAAACATAAAAAAATTAAAAATACATTTCATTTATATTACTTAAAAAAAAAACAAATAAATACATAAATAATATACATAAAAAATTCACATTACATTTTCCGCTTTATTAATTTAGTCCTCGTGCATATTTACTGATATTAGGAATCATTCAATAATTCGGAGAAGTCGCTATAAGTACGTGAAGTACACTGCTGTATTTGTCCTGGAACAACATTTTTATAACTTTGTGAATTGTTAGAAACAGTCTCTGGCACAAATATTACTGAATCGTTAGTGTGATCGCTGTATACTGGGGTACTGCTAATAGTACGTGGTGTACTAGTTCTTGAAATATAAGGTCTCTCAATATGGACAAAATGTGGCGCTTTTACTAAAGATTCATTGGAAATACTTTGCACTATGTTATAGGACAATTTGTTTAAGCGTGCCATCATCAAGATGTCATCGATAGCTCGTTTGGCGAGTAATTGTTGATTTGGATTAACTTGCCGGTACATGCAAGCCCATCCATTTGCATAAATGGCAGCCTCATCTTCGACGTTTAAAATTTTGGACGATGACCCCAAATATTCACTCGCTCTTTTGAGGAATTCAATTCTTGCGTTAGCTGCAGTTGTTTTCTTGGAAGTTTGTTTTTTTTCCTAATGTAGAAGACGTTTATTGTAGTTAATAGAGTTCACAGAATAATATTATGTTACCTACCTCCTTTGTTACGAAATACTCATCTTCATCTGAACTTAAGCTCGATCGGCCAGGCAATGGCATTTCTAAGTCTCGCAAAAAATGAAAATCTTCATAGTACCACAAATTTGGTGTGTATATTTCACCTGCTCCTGCTCCAGACCTTTGACATTTAATAACTTTTTTCAATTCGCGGCGATAACAAGTGCGCATATTAGCTATTTTCTTTTTAAGTTCCTCTACGCTTCCATCGCTTTTAATTTTTTTATATTCCAACAATAGTTTTTCATAACTCTTATTTCGAATGTTTTTATTTTTATAATTTTCGTTTTTGCAGTTCCACAATTCCGGCATAGATTTATAAAACTCTATAAAATCTCGCATTTCTTTTGAATCCTCCATTTTGTGTTTTAAATTATTTTTAAAAGAGAATAGATATTCACTTCTCCGCTGCCAGTATGAAAATGAAGAACAAAACTGCATAATGTTGCACAGACTGGTTCACAAACGTTTCAATTCTGTTGTACAACTTGTCAAAAAATCAAAATTTTTTGATCTTTTGTACAACCAAACCCAACTTACACACAACGACCACACGAACATTGCAATCAGCTTTACAACAATGTCAAGTTTTACCAACTATCGCAACGTGTGTGGCTTGCATAATTTGAGCCAAAGTTAGAATTGTTTCTTCAATTTTGTTGCATCATTCAAACAAAAGCAGCACACCTACAAGAACAGCAACATGTAAGTATAAATAAATTATAGTTTTAATACAATTATTAATAAATTTTATTTTCAGGAGCCGCAGATGCATTCATGGATGTGAGGACTTCAACACTCTCCATCGCTTTCCGAAGAATCCAACCAGGTAATTAAATTAAAAAAGTGTTTAATATATAATATAGTGATTGTGTTTAAAGTGAAATTTTGTTTGTGGCTGGGATTGTCTTCCGTTTGCAATTTTCTCAACATTGGCTCAAAAACGAAATAGGATATAAATTCTAAATCCTTATGAAATTCTAAGATGATTGTGCTGTGACCGTCTGTCTGTTAGGGATGACCGTCTGTCTGTTGAAAGTACGATGGGGCCTTAACGAAAGGAGCTAGGTCACTGAAACTTGCCAAATAGGTTTTCCATTTCTTAGAAAATGTTGTTATTGAAATTGGGACAAATCGGTTTACATTTGATCATAGCTTCCGTATAACCTCGCCCAGGCTAATCGCTTATTTGCCAAATAACAAATTATCACTCTTATGAAAAAAAATTGGTACATAAAAGTTTTACATACGTACTAGGAAACATATATTTCATCGAAATCGGTTTTCACTAAACCATAGCTCCCACACAACACACTTATGAAAACAACAGCATCAACAACAGCATCTTCATCATCATCAACAGTTACCACCACAAACAGTTTTTGATTGTTTTGGTTGTCATAGTTATATTTGTGACGATTTGATTCGTTACCAATTGGGTATGAATTTATCCAATAATTCTACATCTGCTAGAACAAATTCATTTAACTTGCCTCATTTAACTATAAATGGACAAGGTCAAATAAATAGCGGAATTGCAACAAATACCTAAAATACACTGAAAAGCCAATAAATGATAAACTATAATAGCTATGGCCACTAAATTTAGTACAAGGAAGTCTTATGTCAATGCTAGTCAGTGCGCAAAATTTTGTCACAATCGGTCACCATTTAACCAAAATTGGGGTTTGAGTCCGTCTGTCCATTAAATGGAAGCACGTTAGCGCCTTAAAAAAAGAGATAGAGGGACATATTTTTACAAAAGTTGTGTATTGAAAATTGGTTCACTTTTAGTTAGAGCTCCCATATAACCCCTCCCCGGGAATCAAACTAATGCTAATAAATTGAATACAATTATAATATTTATCTATGACGACTTAATTTAGAACAGAAGTTTTATGCAACTATTGGTCAGTATATCAAATATTTTAGGAATCGGTCCATATTTGACCATAGCTTTCATATAAAAAACACTCCCGGAAACCACTTAAATGCCCCAAAGGCATTTTTAAGATTACAGTGTTAATAAGGTTGCTTTGAACAAGCTGTTTAATATGGTGACATACGTTTACAATTCCATTTGTGGCCATTTTTGAGCAACTACATCTTCTGTAGATTTTTGAAAAATTAAAATTTGAAAATTTCATAAAAAGAAACCTTCCAAGATTATTTCTGGAAAACCACTTATACAGTGGAAAAGTAGTGGTATAGCAGGTTAGTCATCCACCTAGCATACCGAGGTCCCAAGTTCGATCCCTGGCCAGAGCCACTTGAAAAAAAAATAAATTTTAACAAAAAGCGACGGTTCACCTCATAACTCAGCTAGCCACTGGTTATTGAGTATTAGGCTATGTAAAACTTCTTTAACGTAGGTCCCTTTCAATGAGTCTAAAAATAGAATCGGATGCAGCTCATTGTCTGAGAGAAGTACGACTTGTTCCAATTGGAATGTTATCGTGGAAATAATTATTATTATTACTTATACAGTGGCGCAATTGAAAATTACTCAGAAATGAATTAAATCGTAAACTTTGCATTTAATCATGCTATGATCTGTAGCAAAAGTTGTTTCGCATGAGCCGACGAAGGTTTCTAAAGTACAAAAAAATAAATTAAATTTTAAACTGTGCTTTTAATCATGCTTTATCTGTAGTAAAGTTGTTGCGCATTAGTCGATGGAAGTTTCTAAGTTGGTGCGATTAATTCCCGATACATGTCGCAACTGAAAATAGTTAAAAATAAATTGAATCGTAAACTGTGCATATGCAATTGTTTATGTAATGATCTTAAGCAAAGATGTTGTGCATGAGCCGACGAAGGTTTCTAATTTGGTGCAACTAATTTTCGCCAGATGACGCCACTGAAAATTATTCAAAATAAATTTATTCTCCTCCCGATTCTGAGTCGATCGGTAAAATTTTTATGGGGTCTACGATCACTAATAAAAAAAATTACAAACGAAATCACAAACTTATAACACCCTTTCACCTATTGGTGAAGGGTATACAAATTTATGAACAGAAAATATTTTCAAAACTGTTTATTCAATATGCATTAGCAACATCAAAAAATTTTGAAGAAAGTAGTATTACTCTTTGTTCTCCACAAAAATACATTTCTCCTCTTTCACATTTAAATAATAACGTCGCTAGTTATGTAAAAAAAATAAAACAAATGGAATTCAGCGAAAGAGTGTGTTCTACTGATCTTAAAAATTAAACAAAATTGAAATATGGGTACATATGTATACTATGTGTGCTTTCTTTTGATGAGTATACAATCTTTTAGAATCTGCCAGTCTAGTTCTGAAACAATATTTTAATAATGACCAATAAAATGTGTGGTTTTGCATCAAAACATGTCGCAAAAGAAATCTCGTTAGATTTCTTACTATTTTTTACAAAATGTTTTTAATTAACAAGTGACCATTCAAGTGATAAGTGTTTAAGTGCTATTTAAAGTGCAAGTTTAATTAATAATGTTGAAAAAGGAAATTTTTAGATTTCTAACTAATATATTTTTTTTACAAAATGAAAATTTTTGTGGAAGTGAGGACATATCAAATTTATTTTTTACATTTGCAAACAATATTCTGCGAAATTCAAAAATACAGTTTGTCAAGTAATTGTTTGCATTAAAAAAAATATTGAAAATGCAATTTAAATTTCGAAAATTAAACATCAAATCGTTTATTTTGTTTAACACATACCGTAAATGTAACTGTTTACTACAAAAAGTCGTAAAAAAATTGAAATAAATACATGCATTGCAACAACAATAAAAAAAGAAATATACCCAATTTAAAACTCGTCAAATAACACCAAATGTTCATATTTACCATTATATTTTTGATTTTATAATGTTTTTTGAGTGTTATCCAATGAAATTAAAGTTATAAAAAGTATTGTAAAAAAAATTTGTGCATTAGTTGTCCTAAATTTTAAAAAATGTCTGGAAAATTAATTTCGAAAGGCGTTATAGAATTAGCGTATTTCCATCACTATAAGGGCAAATTCGCCAGGGAAATCGCTAAAATGTTCTCCCGTATGGTTAGGGCATCAGATTCAGAATTAAAGTAAAATTATTTAAACCGTCTGGAAAAAGTGGCACTCCAGCACTAGGGGCTTACCTCGTAAGTGAAAATGATCATGGGATATGTGTATCCCAAGAAGTAATCCGAAATATACCGGTAAACCTGAAATATTCATCTACAGTGGCTAGGAAAAGTATACTGCTATCAACGCGAAATATTAAAAATTTCTTCAAGTTTGTTACAGGGCACTTAACTCGGCTTCCAAACTTTTGGGGATCCATAATGATAATACAACATCATTTTAGCATGAATAGAGAAAAAAATGTACCCCAATACTAATTCTAAGTGCGAAATAGAAAGCATGAAGTGATTTTCAATATTTTATGTTGAAAGAAGTAGATTTTTCCTAGCCACTGTAGATGAATACATCGGTTTTACCTGTATACTTCGGATTGCTCCTTGGGATACACTTAGCCCATGACCATTTTTCACTTTGGACTTAAGCCCCTAGTGCTGGTTTTAATAATTTTACTTTAAAATTGTATTGTTTTATATTTTGAACTGCATTGTTATCCTTTTAATTCCAATATTCCTTCACTTTTAGCGCGGCATATGATGTCTAACTATACGGGAGAACATTTTAGCGATTTCCCTTGCGGATTTGCCCTTATAGTGATGGAAATATGCTAATTCTATAACGCCTTTCGAAATTAATTTTGCAGGCATTTTTTTTTTTAAATATAGGACAACTAATGCACACATTTTTTTACAATACTTTTTATAACCTTAATTTCATTGGATAACACCCATAAAACATCATAAAATAAAAAATATTACGGTAAATAACATTTGGTGTTATTTTTACTCATTGTGCAAACATTTATTTGATGCATTTTTTATTGGGTATATTTCTTTTTGTATTGTTGTTGTTGCAATGCATGTATTTATTTCAATTTTTTTACGACTTTTTGTAGTAAACAGTTACTTTAACGGTATGTGTTAAACAAAATAAGCAAATTTAAACGATTTTCACTATTTTTGTTTAATGCAAACAATTACTTGACAAACTGTATATAAACTGGAGAAGCGTTTGGTATTTTTGGTAAGAATAAGTTTTGCATATTTTGATAATGAAATACTGAACGGTTTCTATTAAATAGGAAAACAAAAAACTAAATATCGTCAATGAAATAAATAATTTTGCGAAATGGTGCAAATCTAATGGGTACAAAAATTTAGAAGAGGAAATTAAGATACTGTTACAAAATACAAATTCTTGTGTTGAAGGTAAACCATTTACTTTAATTTTATGAACGTTTATAAATCAAATCCCTCAGAGAACTCATATGACATTTTTTTGACTAAGTCATATTTTCAACAAAGTATAAAATTTCTCTCAAATACAATTTGATTATTCTCCACTAGCTCCTATTTATTGACATCTAAGCGTTTGACCACAGTGGCCAAGTCCCTCAGAGAACTCATATGACATTTTTTGGCTAAGTCATATTTTCAACAAAATATAAAATTTCTCTCAAATACAATTCGGAAAAACCATTAACGCAGTTTAATTGTACTATTCCTTGCCTTTATTCTCTACTAGCTCTTATTCATTGACATCTAAGCGTTTGATCACAGTGGCCAAATCCCTCAGAAAACTCATATGACATTTTTTGACTAAGTCATATTTTCAACAAAAATATTCCTTCATTTTCAGCACGGGATATGATGTCCTAACCATATGACGGAGTTGCCCTTATAGTGATGGAGATACGCTTATTCTATAACGCCTTTCGAAATTAATTCTCCAGGCATTTTTTTTTAAATATAGGACAACTAATGCACATATTTTTTTTTAATAAATGAACTTTTTGCTACTTTATTTAAATTGCATAACACTCATAAAAGATTATAAAATCAAAAATATAACGGTAACTACAAACATTTGGTGTTATTTTTACTCATTGCGCAAACATTTATTTGACGCCTGATGAATTTAGCATATTTCGTTTTTTATTGTTTTTGCAATGTATGTATTTACTTCAATTTTGTTTACGACTTTTTGTAGTAAACAGTTACATTAACGGTATGTGTCAAAAAAAAGAAACAAACTTAACCGATTTGATGTTCAATTTTCGAAATTGAAATTTCATTTTCAATATTTTTGTTTAATGCAAACATTTACTTGACAAACTTTAAAAAAAAGAAAAGAAAATGGTAAGTAAAAAAATTTGTATAATAAAATTGAGCGATGTCCGTCTGTTGTTGGTACTATAAAACCTTAACGAAGAGAGGAAGGTCACTGGAATTTGGCATTAATATTCCTGATTTCTTGAAAATTTTTGGTATTAAAATCAGGCAAAATTGGTTCACATTTAACCATAGCTCCCGTATAACCTCGTCTAGGCTAATCGCTTATTTGCTAATAAATGACAAATAATAACATATCTTGAGAAAGTTGTTTATTGCAAATGGACGAAATCGGTTTACATTTAGTTGGAGCTCCCATATAACCCCACCCGGGAATCACATTAATGCTAATAAATTGAATACAATTATAATAGCTATGACCAGGGACTGTAACGGTTATGACTTTTATAATAAAACTCAGAAAATAATGGTTACTTTTTGATTTTCATTTTTTTTATCAGAAATAAAAGCTATTTTGTGCCTTTTATTATTTCAGGCAAAAATAACAGTTATTTCTGCTATATACTTTATCGCTCAAATTATACCCGGTATTTTTATACCCTTCACCACCAACGGTGGAAGGGGTATTATAAGTTTGTGCTGATGTTTGTAATGCATAGAAATATTTGTCTTAGACCCACCTTTTAGTATACCAATAAACTTAGAATCACTTTCTGAGTCGATTTAGCGATGTCCGTCCGTCCGTCCGTCTGGCTGGCTGACCCCCATGTAAACCTTGTAATCAAACTACAGGTCGCAATTCTAAAGATAATTTGATGGAATTTGGCACAGATAATTTTTTGATAATGGGACCATGGCTATTGAAATTGGTCAAAATCGGTCCATTATTTATGGTACCTCACATAGGTCCCACTTCCCGGAATTGCTATATTGGCCACAAATATCAATATTTTTTCATTAAATTTAAAACAGATACTGCTTATGTATACTTAAATCACGGTACCAAATTTCGTTGAAATCGGTCCACATTTGACCATAGCTCCCATACAAACTCTTCTTCAAAAACGCACTAAATGAGACAAAAAATCACTAAAACGCTCGTAAATCTAAAGATAATGAAAATTTTGAGTTTATTTTTTGCATACATAATTTTTGTAACAACTGTAATCAATTTGCCAAATTTCGAGATAATCGGTCCACATTTGGCCCTAGCTCTCATATAAGTCCAAATGACGGAAACAGGTTGAATATATAAGTTTTGAGAAAATGTTTGTATGATGGCAAAATTATACCGGGTATTTTTTATTTTTATTTTATCGCTCAATTCATTCGGCTAAGTTTAATTTTTATTACATCGCACAGTGGTTTACGGACGCTTTTTTTTGGAAATAATTCTGTAACTTTTGAACGACTGGAGATATTTGAATGAAATTTGGCATGGTGATAGTCAAGGAGTATTCGAGTTGGTTTTCAAAAGCACTGGCCCATGGGGGGTCGGGAGAGTGATTGATGGACCTTCAAAGTTGGTCACCTCGGGTGATCGACTTTTTTAAAAATTCGCCAAAAATCCATTCATGAATGGATTGAAAAGAAATTTTAAACTTAAGTTCTCCTTCAGAAGGTCTACAAAAAATACGCTTGCATGTGTAGGTTATCTCCTTTGGGTTTCGAGATATTTGGATAAAAAAGAGTTTTTGGGTTGATTTTTTACTTATTTTTTTAAGCTTTTTTGATCTGGTGGACGCATCTGAAGATCAAAAATTTTTTCAGAATATTCGTTAAAATTGTAACAAAATTCTAAATAATTTTTGTGCAAGTTAGTTATAGTATCTTCTTTCGTTTAAAAGTTAAAAATATTCAAAGTTGAAACTTAAAAAAAATTTCGCTTTTTTTTGAGTTTTTCCCTAAAAGATAGCTGTATTTTTTCACTAATAAAAAAATATTTTCTTAATAAACATAAAAATATTTTTAAAGTTTTTAAAAGAAAACATAATGAGAATGCGTATAAAACAAATTTCTTGCTAATTGGACTTTTGGTCCTCGCACATGCCCTCTCCAAAAAATGCCAATTTGTAAAAAAAAAATTTGGTTTAAATAAAAATTTCTCAAAAGGCAAAGCACCGATTTGAAAAAAATAATAATGTCCGTATTTTCTAATATATCTGTTATTGATTGGAAAAGTTTTTTCTGAAACGAGCTGCAAATAGAGTCAGTGTTGCCGTTTTTGTAAAAAAACTCATTTTTTGAAACCCTTTTTTCCCGAGTTGCGAATTGGGGAATTTTTTAGTTAAAATTGGGAATTTTTTTTAGTCTATTGCTTTTAGATCTTATTGGTCTACATGACTACAAATTTTCATTGTGATATCTTCATCTATGTCATATCTACAAAATATCAAAAATTGAAATTATTTTCCTTCTAAAAGTAGAAAAATAATATTTTTTTGTTTTACGATAGAAAGTGTAAAAATATTACCTCACTTAAAAAAGATTTTTAATTGGTGTTCATCTCCTGGACTTTCCCGATCCAATGATACTAAACACGTGTATCAAGCTTTAATACATAGCCTTCAAAAGCTCTGAAAACTTTGCCTCCCATAGCATTTTTAAGCTAAATATTGGAGTATTGGAGAGTAATGTGTGCAAATAAAGTTAATGGTGCACAGTGGTATTAACTCTGCAATTTCTAAACTACTAGACGGATTTTGACAAAATTTGAAACGTCAATAGAAGAGGTGTGAGGCTTTTAGATCAATGTTTAAGAACGTATTTGTCGGTAGCACAGTGGGCCAAAGTTGACTACCTCGGGTATATAAAACATTTGGGGTCGTATAACTTTCCTCAATTGGATCCGATCTGAAAGATTTTTACGTTTTCGAAAACTTCTTAAAAAAATTAAGAAAAAAACATGCTTACTTTACTACCTTATCTCTTATAGTTTAAGAGATATTTGAATCCAATTTTTTTTTTGCTTTTTATGGTATGTCTTCTGGCCTTTTTTGGCCTATTTATCTTTTCTTGTACTATGTTAAATTTTTAAAAAAATACTGCAAGATTGCTGATAAATTTCTAAATGAACTGGAAGAAACAAGTTCTTTATTATGTAAACTTAATAACACAGAAAAATTCTTCAAAGTTTGTGTACCGAAAAAAGCCTGAAAATTTTTTTTTTTTTTTCAAAAAAAGTAATATTATTTTTTCAATATTTTTGAAAAATTTTTCCAAAAGACTCAATTCGTTTTTTACATTTTCTAAAAGGCTGTACTTGAGGGATCAGTATAAACTATATTTCTAAAAATTTTGGACATGCACCCTACAACCAGCGGTAGTCGAAAATCAGACAAAAAAACACAAATTTTTTAACAAAATTTGTGTTTTTGGTGACTGTAAAAAAATTGTTTATTTTATCTCAAAACTTTTTTTAACAAAATTGTATTAAGTATGTATAATGTTTTTAATATCTGTGCAAAAATCTGATAGAGCCCGGCTATTAATCGGGTCACACGGGCCGCTTTTCTAAAAAAACTCAAATTTGCGAAAAGCATACTCTTCTGTATTCAAAAATTTTCATTTTAATTTCAGAACTTTATATTTCTGATTTTCGCATACACAGGTCCATACTATGTACAAAAATAGTCGCAATACCTTGTTTAGTTTTAGAGATTTTTGCGAAAAATTACAAAGTAATGTTAAAATATTATACTAAAATTGTATGGAGTCAATTATCTCTTAAACTATAAGAGATGAGGTAGTAAAGTAAGCATGTTTTTTTCTTAATTTTTTTAAGAAGTTTTCGAAAACGTAAAAATCTTTTAGATCGGACCCAATTGAGGAAAGTTATACGCCCCCAAATGTTTTATATACCCGAGGTAGTCAACTTTGGCCCACTGTAGAGCCCACTGTGCTACCGACAAATACGTTCTTAAACATTGATCTAAAAGCCTCACACCTCTTCTATTAACGTTAAAATTTTGTCAAAATCCGTCTAGTAGTTTAGAAATTGCATAGTTAATACCACTGTGCACAATTAACTTTATTTGCACACATTACTCTCCAATACTCCAATATTTAGCTTAAAAATGCTATGGGAGGCAAAGTTTTCAGAGCTTTTAAAGGCTATGTATTAAAGCTTGATACAAGTGTTTAGTATCATTGGATCGGGAAAGTCCAGGAGATGAACACCAATTAAAAATCTTTTTTAAGTGAGGTAATATTTTTACACGTTGTATCGTAAAACAAAAAATATTATTTTTCTACTTTTAGAAGGAAAATAATTTCAATTTTTGATATTTTGTAGAAATGGCATAGATGAAGATATCACAATGAAAATTTGTAGTCATGTAGACCAATAAGATCTAAAAGCAATAGACTAAAAAAAATTCCCAATTTTAACTAAAAAATTCCCCAATTCCCAACTCGGGAAAAAAGGGTTTCAAAAAATGAATTTTTTTTACAAAAATGGCAACACTGACTATTTGCAGCTCGTTTCAGAAAAAACTTTTCCAATCAATAACAGATATATTAGAAAATATGGACATTATTATTTTTTTCAAATCGGTGCTTTGCCTTTTGAGAAATTTCTATTTAAACCAAAATTTTTTTTTACAAATTGGCATTTTTTGGAGAGGGCATGTGCGAGGACCAAAAGTCCAATTAACAAGAAATTTGTTTTATACGCATTCTCATTATGTTTTCTTTTAAAAACTTTAAAAATATTTTTAGGTTTCTTAAGAAAATATTTTTTTATTAGTGAAAAAATATAGCTATCTTTTAGGGAAAAACTCAAAAAAAAGCGAATTTTTTTTTAAGTTTCAACTTTGAATATTTTTAACTTTTAAACGAAAGAAGATATCTATAACCGACTTGCACAAAAATTATTTAGAATTTTGTTACAATTTTAACGAATATTCTTAAAAAATTTTTGATTTTCAGATGCGTCCACCAGATCAAAAAAAGCTTAAAAAAAATAAGTAAGAAATCAACCCAAAAATTCCTTTTTATCCAAATATCTCGAAACCCAAAGGAGATAACCTACACATGTAAGCGTATTTTTGTAGACCTTCTGAAGGATAACTTAAGTTTAAAATTTCTTTTCAATACATTCATAAATGAATTTTTGGCGAATTTTTAAAAAAGTCGAACACCCAAGGTGACCAACTTTGAAGGTCCATCGATCACTCTCCCGACCCCTCATGGGCCAGTGCTTTTGAAAACCAACTCGAATACTCCTTGACTATCACCATGCCAAATTTCATTCAAATATCTCCAGTCGTTCAAAAGTTAAAGAATTATTTCCAAAAAAAAAACGTCCGTAAACCACTGTGCATCGCTCAATATGTGACGGTTATTTTGATATAATATTATATCAAGCAATGACTGCTTTTTATTTTGTGATTTAAATTTTTTTAAGCAATTTCTGAGCGATATCTTTTAAAATTGAATTCGATTTTTTAATATAAAAATTTGAAATTTTGAAAATTTCCCATAGAAATGAAACATTTTGAAAATTTCCCATAAAAATGAAAAATTTTGAAAATTACCCATAAAAATGGGAAATTTTCAATTATTTGGGATATTTTGAAAATTTCCCATAAAAAGGGAAATTTTAAAATTTCCCACAAAAACGGGAAATTTTGAAAATTTCCCATAAAAATGGGAAATTTTGAAAATTTCCCGTAAAAATGGGAAATTTTGAAAATTTCCCGTAAAAATGGGAAATTTTAAAAATGTTTCATACTTATAGAAAATTTTGAAAATTTCCCATTTTTAAGGGATAGAAATTTTCAAAATTTCTTTTTTTTATGGACAATTTTCAAATTTTTCCATTTTTATGTAACATTTTTAAAATTTCCTATTTATATGGAAAATTTTCAAATTTTCACATTTTTATGGGAAAACTTCAAAATTTCACATTTTTATGGGAAATTATCAAAATTTCCTTTTTAATGCGAAATTTTCAAAATTTACCATTTTTACGGGAAATTGTCAAAATTTCATATTTTTATGGGAAATTTTAAAAATTTCCCATTCTCATGGGATATTTTAAAAATTTCCCATTCTTAAGGAAAACTTTTAAAATTTACCATTTTTATGAGAAATTTTCAAAATTTAACATTTTTATGGGAAATTTTCAAAATTTAACATTTTTATGGGAAATTTTTAAAATATACCATTTTTATGGGAAATTTTCAAAATTTCCCATTTTTATGGAAAATTTTCAAATTTTCGCATTTTTATGGGAAATTTTCAAAATTACCCATTTTTATGGGAAATTTTAAAAATTTCCCATTTTTATAAGAAATTTAAAAAATTTCCCATTTTTATGGTCAATTTTCAAAATTTCCAATTTTTAAGGGAAATTTTCCAATTTCCCTTTTTGATGGGATATTTTTAAGTTTTCCTATTTTTATGGAAAATTTTCCGATTTTTATATAAAAAATCAAATTTCTGCTCTAAAAAATCAATTGTAAAAGACATCGCTCAGAAATTGCTTAAATAATTTAAATCACAAAATAAAAAGCAGTCATTGCTTGATATAATATTATATCAAAATAACCGTCACAAATTGAGCGATATAATAAAAATCAAACTTACCCGGTATGAATTGAACGATAAAATATAAATAAGAAATACCCGGTATAATTTGAGCGATATAATATAAATCAAAAATACCCGGTATGAATTGAGCAGTAAAAAATAAATCAAAAATACCCGGTATACTTTGAGCGATATAATTAATATAAATCAAACATACTCGGTATAAATTGAGCAAAAAAATACAAATCAAAAATACCCGGTATAATTTGAGCGATAAAATATAAAGGAAAAATAACTGTTATTTTTGCCTAAAATAATAAGTCACAAAATAACTGTTATTTCTAACCAAAAAAATAAAAATCAAAAAATAAAAGGCTTACAATAAAATTAAAATTTAGGTCAAACGAATCAAAACTGTGTTATTGAATTTCAGAACAGATACATTTTATTGCTTGCTTTTTTATTTGAAAATTCAAAAATACCCGTTATTTTCAGTCCCTGGCTATGACGACTAAATTTATAACAGGGAAGTTTGAGCCAATTATAGGTCAGGATATTATATTTTATAGGAATCAGTCCATGTTTGGCTATAGCTTTCATATAAAAAACACATATTTAGCTTTAATAGTCATTAACCTCAGATATCCAGTTGTACAATTTATTCATCAGACCTCAGTTCCTACCGCCCTAATGCACCACCCTAATATCAGAAAATTAAAGCTCTTAAAAAATCGGAAATTTTTCGATAATTCTAACCAAACTTATGCGTGTGAAGATAAATATAACGAGTTAAATATGTCTTTGGTATAGTTATAAGAAATATCGCATGCGATAAAAAGTTTTCAGTATTTTTAATATGGATATTTTTACAAAAATTTTCAACATTTTAATAAATTCATATTATAAAATTGCAGTTATAATAAAAAATATCATCAAATTTACCTTTCTATACAATAAAAGGTAAATTTAAATAGTTTTTGTCACATATTTAATATAAAAAGTTCTTAGTAAATAAATGAGGCATATGAGTTTTCTGAGGGATTTGGCCACTGTGGCTAAACGCTAAGATGTCAATGAATAGGAGCTAGTGAAGAATAAAGGCAAGAAATAATACAATTAAACTGCGTTAATGATTTTTCCGAATCGTATTTGAGAGAAATTTTATACTTTGTTGAAAATATGAGTTAGTCACACAAATGTCATATGAGTTCTCTGAGGGACTTGGCCACTGTGGTCAAACGCTTAGATGTCAATGAATAGGAGCTAGTAGAGAATAAAGGCAAGGAATAGTACAATTAAACTGCGTTAATGGTTTCTCCGAATTGTATTTCACAGAAATTTTTTTCTTTGTTGAAAATATGACTTAGTCAAAAAAATGTCATATGAGTTCTCTGATTGATTTGATTTATAAACGTTCATAAAATTAAAGTAAATGGTTTACCTTCATCACAAGAATTTGTATTTTGTAACAGCATCTTAATTTCCTCTTCTAAATTTTTGTACCCATTAGATTTGCACCATTTTGCAAAATTATTTATTTCATTGACGATATTTAGTTTTTTGTTTTCCTATTTAATAGAAACCGTTCAGTATTTCATTATCGAAATATGCAAAACTTATTCTTACCAAAAATACCAAACGCTTCTCCAGTTTATATATGTTGCGTTTGTTGCACGCCAGTAACTCCATTTTTGAATTTCGCAGAATATTGTTTGCAAATGTAAAAAATAAATTTGATATGTCCTCACTTCCACAAAAATTTTCATTTTGTAAAAAAAAATATATTAGTTAGAAATCTAAAAATTTCCTTTTTCAACATTATTAATTAAACTTTCACTTTAAATAGCACTTAAACACTTATCACTTGAATGGTCACTTGTTAATTAAAAACATATTGTAATATATTACCCTTCAAAAATAGTAAGAAATCTAACGGGATTTCTTTTGCGACATGATTTGATGCAAAACCACACATTTTAATAATCATTATTAAAATATTGTTTCAGAAGTAGACTGGCAGATTCTAAAAGATTGAGTTCTCATCAAAAGAAAGCACACATAATATACAGTTTGTCAAGTAATTGTTTGTATTCAAAAAAATATTGAAAATTCAATTTAAATTTCGAAATTAAACATCAAATCGTTTTAATTTGTTTATTTTGTTTAACACAAACCGTTAATGTAACTGTTTACTACAAAAAGTCGTAAAAAAATGAAATAAATACATACGTCAAATAAATGTTTGCGCAATGATTAAAAATAACAAAATTGTTCTTATTTACCGTTATATTTTTGATTTTATAATGTTTTTTGAGTGTTATCCAATGAAATTAAAGTTATAAAAAGTATTGTAAAAAAAATTGTGCATTAGTTGTCCTCAATTTAAAAAAATGTCTGGAAAATTAATTTCGAAGAGCGTTGTAGAATTAGCGTATCTCCATCACTATAGGGGCAAATCCGCCAGGGAAATCGCTAAAATGTTCTCCCGTATGGTTAGGGCATCATATCCCGTGCTGAAAATAAAGGAACATTGCAGTTAAAAAGGTAACCATGCAGCCCCAAATAATATACAATATGAATTAAAAGTAAAATTATTAAAAACGTCTGGAAAAAATGTCACTCCAGCACTTGGAGCTTACCTTGTAAGTGAAAAATGATCATGGGCTATGTGGATCCCAAGAAGTAATCCGAAATATACCGGTATTCATCTACAGTGGCTAGGAAACGTATACTGCTATCAACGCAAAATATTAAAAAACTTTTCAAGTTTGCTACAGGGCACTAAACTCGGCTTCCAAACTTTTGGGGATGCATCATGATAATACAACATCATTTAAGCATGAAGAGAGAAAAAAATGTACCCTAATACTAATTCTAAGTGCGAAATAGAAAGCATGAAGTGATTTTCAATATTTTATGTTGAAAGAAGTAGATTTTTCCTAGCCACTGTAGATGAATACATCTGTTTTACCTGTATATTTCGGATTGTTTCTTGGGATACTCTTAGCCCATGACCATTTTTCACTTCGAACTTAAAACCCTAGTGCTGGATTGCCGCTTTTCCTAGAAGGTTTTAATAATTTTACTTTATATTTAAATGTATTGTTTCATATTTTGGACTGCATTGTTATCCTTTTAATTCTAATATTCCTTCACTTTTAGCGTGAGATATGATGTCCTAACTATACGGTAGAAAATTTTAGCGATTTCCCTGGCGGATTTGCCCTTATAGTGATGGAAATATGCTAATTCTATAACGCCTTTCGAAATTAATTTTGCAGGCATTTTTTTTTAATATAGGACAACTAATGCACACATTTTTTTACAATACTTTTTATAACTTTAATTTCATTGGATAACATAGTTTAATATATAGACCACCTAAATTATAAATTTTATTATACCCTTTACTAATAGGTGAAAGGGTATTATAAGTTTGTCATTCAGTTTGTAATTTTTTCATTATTCGTCTTAGACCCCATTATACCGATTTAGCCATGTCCGTCTGTCTGTTAAAATCAAGTTTGTGGAGCTCCTGGAGGATGTAGCGAGATAAATTGTACATCAGGTTTTAGGAAATTGTCTTACGCAGCACGCTATGTGATGTGATTAGACCATGAAAGTTTATTGTTAAACTTTCATGGTCTAATCACATCAGCTTTGTAATTGGACGAATGTATAGCATGCTTCGTAATCTTTGGGCCGTTAATCACACAACACCATTTAAAATAAGACTGCTGCTCGCTGTTGGAGACTAAAGATAAAACGCCACTGTTGATATTGACCCCTATTATAAAAATAATCAAATTAATTTTGATAAAGTTTTTAAATTTGAAATCTTTAACTTCCTTTTTACTTTAAAGCCATTTCCTTGATAAAATCGTCTGATAGAAGAGCATATTGCAGAAGGCAGCAATCAAATAAACGCATTTTGTCTTTCTTTTTTCTTTTTGGTTTTCTTTTCATGATGGCGGCTTTTTCTTTAATGATATTGCCATATCATTTTAGATGAGGAACAATGGAATTAAAATTCATCCAATCGATACACTGCGAAAATGGCACTTTTACAGTACACTATAAATAATTTCAAACATACACAAAACAAGTAAGAGTGTTATATTGTGCCGAATCTTATATACCCATCATCAAGTTGTGTTAAATTCAGAAACAGGGTGCAGCTAATTCAAAATCTGGACCAAAACTGAAAAAATCGCTAAGCTAATGCCGTAGCTTTATAGTTCAACATTTAAAAATATTTTAGTGGTTTCCCCAGTATTTACTTTGGTCAAAAGTTGTTAAATAAATTTCGCTGTGCTTAATATGTAGTTAGGCTAAACACGTTAATAATAATACGGCAGGTCCATATATTTCGTTAGGAGTTCCTAATGCATTCATCATATATAAAGTCTGGGCTGAACATTGATTGATGCCTATCTAATTTCATAGGCGCAATCTTAAGATAATGAATGTACCTCCAAATCTTTTTGATTGTAGATATAAAAAGGGGATGTAATATATAAGAATTATAGCCAAATACTGACCGATTGTAACAAAGTTTTACACACTGGCTGGTATATATATAGAGCTTATTCTTGCAAAATTTAGTGGCCATAGCTATCATAGTTTCTAATTTAATAGCTTTTAACTGGTCTTTGGTAAAATTTTTGTTTCCGTGAGTGTTTTTTATATGAAAGCTAAAGTCAAATATGGACTGATTCCTATAAAATTTGATAAACTGATCAAAAATTACATAAAACTTCCCTATTTTAAATTTAATCGTCATAGCTATTACAATTGTATTCAATTTATCAGCATTAATGTGTTTCCCGGGGCGGGGAGCTCTAACTAAATTTGAACCGATTTTGTACATTTTCAACATACATCTTTTTCAACACATCCAAAATACTTTTTTTTATATGGGAGCTATGGTCAAATGCTGACCGATTGTGACAAAATTTTGCACACTAGCTGGCATTGACATAAGACTTTCTTGTGCCTAATTTAGTCTTAGTAGCTCTTGTAGTTAAGGAGCTATTACGATTTTATCTGACGGGCAGACGGACATAAATCCCCTTTTCTTTTTGAAATTTTGTGTTTTCGTAAGTTTTTTGTATGGGAGCTAGGTCAAATGGTGACACTGGCTGGCATTGATATACGACTTTCTTGTGCCAAATTTGGTGGTTATATTTGTTATACTTTTAGATTTATTATCATTTAAGTGTATTTTAGGTGAAATTTAGGCTGTTTTCGTAAGTTTTTTGTATGGGAGCTATGGCTAAATGTGAACCGATTTTGATGAAATTTTTCACGCTGTCTAGGGCTAATGTAAAACTTCTATATACCATAGCTGCTATAATTTGTCATTTATTAACAAATAAGCGATTAGCCTAGACGAGGTTATACGGGAGCTATGGTCAAATGTGAACCGATTTTGCCCAATTACAATACCAAAATTTTCTCAGAGATAAAGAATATTTTTACTAAGTTTCAGTGAGCTAGCTCCTTTCGTTTAGGCGTTATCGTGATTTCAACAGACAGACATACAGACAGAAGGACATAGCTCAATCGTCATAGAATTTCATAAAGATTCAGAATATATATCGTTTTTGATTTTTGAGCCAATATTAAGGAAATTACAAACGGAATGACAATCTCAATATACCCCCCATTCTTTTTGATGGTGGATATAAAAATACATATGGCCAAGGCCGCGGAAAAGGGGAATTCAATGAAAATTTTTTTCTTATTATCTAGTGCTTTTGTAATTGTCATTTGTTTGTTTACAGTCCAAAGCCTCACAAAACAAAGAGAGTACATTTGTGAAGTATTAATATATCAAAATTTTTGAGCATCGGTTTCTATTTTATTTAATTTTTTCTTTACAACTTTATGAGAAAATAATTTCACTTAATATTGTTTTTGAAAGAATTTACGTACCTACTGAATAGTATAATCAAACATGAAGTGATGTTGTTTTTTTATCCAATAAAAAATAAACAAATAAAATTTTTTAAGTAAATTTTAGTGTTTTATTTATTCACATTGGACTTTTTTGCATGGCTCCTAAGTAAGAGAACTTTATGTGTTGTTCCAGTCTTTTTTTTGGTGACGTTCCAGTCTCGCATTTTTGCATCCAAAACAACTATAAATGCAATTTTTTATAAATTTTTTGTGCGTAGAGAATTCTTTGATCTTTCACCTACGATATGTTAGAGGGAAACGTGTCCAGGTTTTTGAAAACATTACGAAATTTTGGAAAATGTTGTACAAGCTCTTAGACCACTTCTCTTTTAGTGTGACGTTGCAGTTAACTTCAAATGGCTGTAACTTTTAATTTGCAAGAAATAGAAACACATTTTTTTGCGCCAAAGTTACAGCCTGAGAATATATTTTGAGTGAACAAAAGTTATCGCTACTTTTTTACTTTGTTCATCAAATATACGTCGAAAATTGCGCAAACTGGTGACGCTCCAGCCCACATCCTTGGCCATATAATTAATACAAGTTAATTTGACATAATATAAAATGCTTAATAAAAAGAATATTAAAACTTTGTGCTTTGTTTTTTATTTATTTTAAAATTTAGTTTTCTTGGTGTTAAAGTAGTATATCTTATATGACAGCTTTTTTATAGAAATAATTATTAGTACCTGGTTGACCGAGCCTGGCTTTATGATAAACATTTTGAGGCAAATTTTTAAGTTTTTATATATTTTATTTTATACAATTACAGTTTAACTCATTTTGAGTAATTTTGGAAATTAGTCATACCAACAGAAACCTCCGTCGACTCATGGGCAACAACTTTGCTAAAGATTATAGTCTGATCAAATGCACAGTTTACGATTTAATTCAATTTGAGTAGTTTTCAGTGGCGCCACCTGTCGGACTCTGGTCATTAAAATTAATAAACTTTCGTCGGCTTATCCGCAACAACTTTGCTCAAGATTATAGCATGATTAAACAGTTTACGATTAAATAGACTTGGATTAAATCTCAGTGGCGCCACCTGTCGAAATTTCTTCATACCAACTAAGAAACCTTCGTTGGCTCATGTGCAACAACATTGCTAATGATTATAGCATGATTAAATGTACAGCTTACGGTTAAATTGACTTTGAGTAATTTTCAGTAGCGCCACCTGTCGGGACTTATGCATACCAATTAAAAAGCCTTCGCCGGCTCATGCGCTACAACTTTGCAAAAGATCATAGCATGATCAAATGTACAGTTTACGATTTATTTAATTTTTTAGTAATTTTCAGTGGCGCCACCTGTCGGAAATTAGGCTTACCAACTTAAAAACTTTCGCCGGCTTATCCGCAACATTTTTGCTTAAGAGCATAACATGATCAAATTCACAGTTTAGTATTCTATAAAGAACATACATACAGACAAACATTCATTTGTTTTGAAGTTACAACATTACTAATTTTTCCCTAATTTCAAAAAGTTCCATATGCATAATTGGTACTTCTTTGGTACCAATTGAATTCGGTACATTTGATTAAAACGCAGTTAACATAATTTTCCTATTCATATTACTTTTTGAGATGTTAAGTAATCAGTTTATCCCTTTTTTACCCATTTTGGCCACAAAATCAAAAAAGTACCAAATACGTGTTCAATATTTCTTTCACATCTATTGACTGCAGTACAAAGTCCCTTTCTATATTCTTAAGTTTAAAAAATAAGAGTGGGTCAAAAAAGTACCAAAAAAAACTATTTTCACCCTTTTTTACCCCTATCGGATATAGTTTCAAAAAAGTACCAAACACCTGTCCGCTTATTTTCATAGCTGTTAAAAACATAATTTTAATTTTGTTTTTATACCTATTACTTTAGGAGATATAACGTTTTCGATTTTTTTCCCCTTTTTACCCTCTTAGAGGCAAAGGTTCCAAAACTCCCTTCTTCTTCGACCTATACTTAAAAAAAGGTACTTACTGTCCAACTTTTATCAAAATCGTTAGAGCCGTTTTCGAGATAGCCATTCTATATATATATATATATATATATATATAGATATACATATATATATATATATATATATATATATATATATATATATATATATATATATATATATATATATATATACATACAATTATTGCTCGTTTAAGAATATAAGATAAGATTTATAATGAGACTTATATTATAGTTCTTTTGTTAATGATTGGATAACATAATTGATATCAAAACATTTCTTTTAATAGTGCAGTAGATAAAAAAAATAAAAAAATCAAACGGAAGTGAATTGTAGTATTTATTTAATTTAACTCATTTATAATATTTGAACTTATGTATATGTTCATAATTTTTTTTATCAAAAACATAATTTGCATATTAACATTTTTACCAATATTTTTTTAAATTATTATACAAACAAATAAAATGTTACACCTCCAAATAATAACTTTGTACCAGCTGTTTGTTTGAGCATGAAAAATACTACATTTTTTTATATCTTTGAAAAAAAGTACCAAAAGTATACTACTACCCTGAAAAAAAGTATGATCAAAAAAGTGTGATTTCTTCACATCCATGTCTTCTCCTGTTTTTTTCTTCACACACGTATTTTTGTTGGCGACAATAATAGATTTAGTGCTGTCAACACCATATAATATTGAAATAAATGAGCGATTTAAACCACTTGACTTTATTTACCATAAATACAATGGGGAGAATTTATATAAACAATTAATATACTTATCAAATATTTATTTATCTATATTTTTATAAAAAATCAAATTTTACAAAAAATTTACTTGAAAACATCAAATTTTTCAAAAATTTTGTTAAAGAAGCAAATTTTTCTAAAATTTACTTTAGAAAATCAAATTTTGCAAAAATTTAGTTAAAGAAGCAAATTTTTCTAAAATTTACTTGAAAAAAATGCAAATTTTTGCAAATATTTTGTTAATGAAGCAAATTTTTCTAAAATTTACTTGAAATAATAAAATTTTGTAAAAATTTAGTTAAGGAAGCAAATTTTTCGAAAATTTTAGTAGAGAAGCAAATTTTTCTAAAATTTACTTCAAAAAATTAAATTTTGCAAAAATTTTGTTAAAGAAGCAAATTTTCCTAAAATTTTCTTGAAAAAGCTAATTTTTTGTGAAATCTACTTAAAGAAAAATATTAGTTAAAGAAGCAACATTTTTTTTAAATTTACTTTAAGAAGGCAAATTTTGCAAAAATTTAGTCAAAGAAGGAAATTTTTCTAAAATTTACTTGAAAAAAAGCAAATTTTGAAAAAAATTTAGTTAATTTTACTAAAATTTAGTTAAAATTTACTTGAAAAAATTAAATTTTTCAAAACTTCATTAACTTACAATTTAGTTAATGAAACATATTTTGCTAAAATTTATTTGAAAAAATCAAATTTTGCAAAATTTTGTTAAAGAAGCAAAATTTTCTAAAATTTACTTGACAAATCAAATTTTGCAAAAATTTAGTTAAAGAAGCAAATTTTTTCTAAAATTTACTTTAGAAAAGCAAATTTTGCAAAAATTTAGTTAAAGAAGCAAATTTTTTCTAAAATTTACTTGAAAACATCAAATTTTGCAAAAATTTAGTTAAAGAAGCAAAATTTTCGAAAATTTAGTTGGAGAACAAATTTTTCTAAAATTTAATTAAAAAAATATAATTTTGCAAAAATTTAGTTAAAGAAGCAAATTTTTCTAAAATTTAGTTTTAAAATGGCAAATTTTGCAAAAATTTAGTTAAAAAAGCTAATTTTACTAAAATTTAGTTAAAAAGAAAATTTTTTTAAATTTACTTGAAAAAAGTAAATTTCGCAAAAATTTAGTTGAAGAAGTTAATTTTTCGAAAATTTAGTTAAAGAAGCAAATTTTTCTAAAATTTACTTTAAAAAAAGCAAATTTAGGCAAAAATTTAAGAAGCAAATTTTTCTAAAACTTACTTGAAAAAATCAAATTTTGCAAAAATTTTGTCAAAGAAGCAAATTTTTCTAGAATTTACTTGAAAACATAAAATTTTGCAAAAATATTGTTAAAGAAGCAAATTTTTCTATAATTTTCTGGAAAAAACGCTAATTTTTTTAAAACTACTTAAAGAAAAATTTAAGTTAATAAAGCAAATTTAGATAAAGAAGCAAATTTTTCTAAAATTTACTTTAAAAAAAGCAAATTTTGCAAAAATTT